>CAUYPK010059224.1:0-11581 GCA_963574355.1 Loris lydekkerianus | reverse complement strand
CTTGGTGATGGATTTTGTACCTTTTGTTTGCGTCCTTGTGGTCTCAACTCGCCTCAGTGGTGTTGATGTGCGATCTCCAACCTTCTCTCCTGGTATAGCTTGAATCCTCCAGGTTACTTACTAAATTTCCATCCTTTAACTCTCCTTCTGGACGGGAGCCTCTGTGGAAAGCTGGCTTCAGTCTGCCATCTTGTCTCCCCCCCCAATAATTTATATTTTAAACTAAACAACTTTACATTTAAAAATATATATATATAATTTATAATCTTTTTTCTTGATGATATAACCAGAAAACAAAGGTTTTCTATGTTAATAAAGATGTACTTCCTATCCATATCATGGAAGAAAAAGAGAAAAGTAAAGAGAAAGGCAAAAATGAAGAGCTGATGAGATGAAAATAAAAGTGACATTTAAATGAAACAAGTGTTCTCAAATTTATTCATCTCATTTCTCTTTGAAAATGTAACAAAAATTATGGGTCTTCACCAGAAAAGAAAAATGTTTATTCATACAGTATATGCATACAATATTAATGAATTCATAGATTCCATAAAACACACACATACTGTTAAGAGAAAAATGTTATTCAGTTAAACTTTATCAAGGGTCATAGTAAAGAATACTTTATTCAGGATCATTGAAAAGAGCACAGGATCACTGCGATGGGATTTGCACAGGAGGGGGAGATTGGGTTCCACTCCAAAGACAGCAAGAGCAAGTGGGAATTGATAGCCAAAGAAGTAGGATGATGGTCAGTTAAAGGAAAATTACAAAAAAGAAATAACAAGGTTTTTGTTGAAACCAGGCCAAAGTGAGCAAACATCACCTGAGAGTGGAGAAATAAAAGGAATCAGATTCAAGGGTGATAAAATATTGAGGTGGGAAGTTCTTGCTAAGACTTAGCAAGCTTCTTACTAAAACTGTATTTTACCAAAAAATGCAGAGATAAGCCTAGGAAAAGATTTGGCAGCCTGACTAAAGTTTGCCTAAGTAAAAAATCTCTAAAAAAAAAAAAAAAGAAAGAAAGAAAGAAAGAAAGAAAGACCTAGACAGACTAAAGAACTCAGAGCCACAGAATTAAACACAAAGTTAAGGGAAAATAAAACCCAAATGCAGATTGCCTATATGACAAATCTTTCTTTGTCCTTTAAATTTAGTTATTATAAGCAAATTTTAAATAAGGAAAATGTCTACAAGTTTAGACAGAAGGAAGTAACATTTCTTACCACTTGTCTTAAAAAGTTTATTTAAAAAAAAAAAAAAAGATGAATTCTAGGATTCAGATGCAAAAAAAAATATGTGAATACCTGCACCCATGCCTTAACAATTGCAAAGCTATGAACATAGTTTCACAATAGGTGAAGTTCTATGAACACAATATCATAAAGCCGAACATTGTGATCTTGAAGGCCTAGTTTCCCCTAATTTGGTACTAAAAATGTTGGGAAAAGAATATGTATGTGAGGGTGAACAGGATGGGGGAAAAATGAAGAAAAAGGAAAAAGACAGTTCACTTCTTGATCTGTCTTCAGCTTTAATTAGAATGTTTTTTAAATCCGAAAGAAAAAAGATACAGAATGACATCTGGGAACTATCTTCAAGTATTTACATCTAAATCACATTTCCATGGTTTACTCATATGAGGCCTGACAATTAAGTTCAGGATTCATCCTGGAAAAAGTGTTACAAACCTCATTACTGAATATCACTACAGTCATCTTCAAAATATTCCCCTATAACTAAAAGAAGTGAAAGTTTGTTTATGATACAACAAATTCTTTCATATAGGTAGTCGGTTTTTTTTTTGTTAGTAATCTATTCTTTCTACTGTGCCCCCTTATTTGCTTAAGTAAATACCCTATGTTATGTAAAGTTTTGTCTGATAGAAAGAAAGACCCGTTAGTATATGTTTAGTCTGTTAGATAAAAAGTCTCAGTCTTACAGATAATTTCCCTCCAACTGCTTCTCTCCTTAACACAGAAGCAGTAGTGCTATTCCCATGCTGTGGACTAAAGACAGAGGGGGAGCAATTCAGGGTTCTGGAATGTAAGTTCCCTACCAACCTGTTGTTGGACTTTCCTGGTCTCCAGTACACAAGTCTATTCTTGGTAAATTTCCTGGTCTCCAGTACACAAGTCCAGTCTTGGTAAACTTTTGCTTCCATTCTTCTTGGGCCAAACCCAGGTTTCTGTCACGGTCCAGGCACAGAAGATCTCATTGTATCTCCCACTGGCACTATAGGTAATTTTAAAGTTTGATTTTGATCTTACTACTTCTCGGCACAGACAGTGCACCTGTGACCGTTGCTAAAGAGTCACTCTGCTTGCCTAACAAGTTCTCCAAGATACATTTTCAGTGACATGGTAATGTTCTAAAATTGTGTGTGTGTGTTTTCAAGCTTTCTATCTTCTTTCCAGGGTCTCTCTCAGAGGTGAGGAAGACACCCCTCTGCATCTCAGATCACTCATATTTATAAGACTCACTACCCTTCAAGGAGGAAGTCTGAAGAATAGAAGTTGGGACCCCTGTATTTGGCCACTTCACACACCACTTGGTCTTCCTCCTTTCCACCATCTCTCAAGACTGAAAGGGAAGCCTCCCCCCTTTTCCTCTTTCTCTTCTACCTCTCTAGATTCCCCGATTTAAAATTCAGTGACCTAGCTTGGCAAGCAAGATTTCTCTGAAGAGGCATAAACCTTCAACAATTCATCAAACAATAACATGGCATACATACAGGTAGAGCATAGATGCAAAAACCCTGCTTTTGAATTTCAGAACCTGAAATCTCTTTCTGGATTCATGTAGTCCCAGGTTGGTAAGAGTGAGGAAAGGCTCAGAAAGTCAAAAAGGGAATCATACTTTAAAAATTAATGTACCAACCTTGTTCCATCCCATGTCAATTCTCCCTTGCCACCCTCTATGAACAATCAAGCCCTCCATAATTAGAAAATTTATAGGAAACATTGATAACAAGCAACAGAAATAATACAAATGCCTGCCTCCTTCTCTATTTTCCAACCCTGACTTTGACGCATGCTGAGACAGCTACAGTGCACAGGTAAAGCAAAGATCATAACTCCTCCTGACTCACACTTCAGCCTTCAACACTCTCAATTAGGTGTTGGGGAGGGCAGGATTCAGTGGCATTGTATTGAGTCTCAGGCAACACCTTGCCTGGAAGCAGGGGAGCAATTAAGACTATTTGAATTAGCCTCAGTCCATGTACAAAAGTATATAGTTCCTTTTCCAATGTCTGTCCATCAGAGCGGAATCAGTTTTTATAGTTCTCTTTCTCCCAAAGCTCTTGCAGTAGAATTTTTTCCTTCTGAGACTCAGGAAGGGGAGATATTGGTTATCTATTAGCTCAACTACTCTATCTTACTTAGAAAGACAAGTTTAATAAATCAGAATATTCTATCCAAATCATGTCTATGTTATCTTTAGTTCATGAATATATGTACTATCTGAGCTTTCTGTGCCTTTTTAATTTAATCTCTGGGAAAAAATTCTCACACACAAATTAAAATTTTGTTTCACCTTTTTCTTCTCAACTCTAAAGTTGATATATTTCTATCCAGAGTCTTTAGAAATTGAAGAGATGAATGCCAAAAGCAAAGGCAAAGTTCAATTCTACTTTCCTAACTATCCTGCAATTATTAGATGTTCTGTGCTGAATGACCTTTGAGACCACAGTAAGAATGAAATAATTTGCAGGTGGTGGGGATGCTAGATGCTCCTCTATGTAGTGAAAAGTACATGCAGAGAAGAACATTATTCTTTGTCAGGATATACTGGAAAATGCTTTCAGGGGATATTCAGAGAAAAGAGATCCAATTTGCTAGGAAAGGGTTTGCAAATTGATCATTATGCTAAGAGGCTTTGTTCCATAGTGACAAGGTTGTCATATACTAAGGCAAGTTTCCAAGCTTTTGTTGAAGTATTTTGTCAAAACATTTAAGTGTCTCACCAACTTTCTCAGGAAAGCCATACAAGAATTATTGAAGTTAGCCTTTACAAAGTACTATTTCATAACATTCATGAAAACACCAAATATTTTAATGGCAAATTTTACTTTATGTACTGTGTACTTCTCCAGGTAATTCTGAGCTCATTGAAGGCAAACTAAAAGGTTTCGTCATCTCAGCCGATCCTAAGTTTTAACACTTGAAAGAGGGAAGAGAAGGGGAGAGAGAAAGGAAGGAAAGAATAAAGAACAGAGAAGGAGGATAAGCGAGTATTAGTCAGACATAGCAGTACCCTTTGCCTGACTGATAACGACATAGTAAATCATGTCTGTCATTGACAGAGAACTCCTCAGGGAATAACTGAAGGAAAAGGGAAACAAAATAACTTACAAACCAGAGTATTCTGAATATTTGAGAAGGCTCAGATCTGGGCCTGAAAAACATTCCTCAGACAGCTATAGATACAACCATGGTAGACAAAATCTCTATTCATCAAGTAGTCACAGGGCCGTCAGTCCTTCTTGGTAACTGAGGAATGAACACTGAGATTACCACAAATATTCAACGTGTGCCATACATGCGATGGCTTTGGGAGCTTCATTAACTCATAGAGAATGTTGTGAGAGTCAATGCCACAAAGCAGTGACTCTGGTGTTTGTGCATGTACATGAGCAGTAATGTGATATGTGCTCACATGAGTACAGGCGCAGAAGAATCGGTCGTGTACTGTCATCTTTTGTGTGTGATATTTGGTAACTCTGATAGCTTTCTTCTGATTACAGTATAAAACAATGATTTCTTAATTTTGAAATTTTGGAAAATACAGAAAATCACACAAAAAGAAAAATCAAATCTTTCATACTACTACAAGAAATAAACACTATTTTGGTTTATAATTTCGAAGTTTTATACTATGCATAATACTATGCATAATATTTTATAGACTATTCACATAATATTAATATACTTTGAATGTTATTGCAAATCATAAAGTATATATTTTATTTTGTCATCAGTGATTAATATCTATAAGTATTCCCATCACATAGATAATAAGGTTCTTTAATAATAGAACAAAGTTATAAATATGGGCTTATATTTTGTTTTATATTTACTTTTAAATATTAATTCTGTAATTCACATCCATGATTATTTCCTTAGAGTAAATTTTATGAAAACAATTACCACATAAAAAGATGTTGGAAATATTTTGATATATTACCAAATTTTTCTACACATATGTTGCATCATTTTACTCCCTTTTTTTTTTTTTTTTTTTTTTTTGAAACAGGGCCCCATTCTTTTGCCCCAGCCTAGAGTGCCATGGGTCAGCCTATCTCATAGCAACCTCATACTCCTCGGTTCAAGTGATCCTGCTCCTTCAGCCCCCTGAGTGGTTGGGAATACTTATTTTTCAGTTTTTAGTGGAGACAGAAGATTGCTCTTATTCAGGATGGTCTTGTAGTTCTTATTCAGGCTAGTCTTGAACTTCTGAGCTCAAGGCATCCTCCCACCTCAGCTCCCACAGTGCTAGGATTACAGCATGAACCACCACGCCCCACCCCTTCTTTAATTTTTAAAAAGCCCGACTTACTTAACAATTGCCAACCCTGGGTATCATTTTAAATGATATTATCTTAATGTTTTAAAGTGAAAAATGTATATTTTTTATTTTGAATTTTTAACCAATCATTGAGATTAAACAATCTCATTTTTTTCATTTTGTATTGTTTTATTAGTTTATGCTTAACCATGTTTTTGCTAGTCATGCTTTTATAACTCATTTTTCTTTTCTTTTTTTGATAAGGACTTTTTATTTAATGAAGATATTCATTTTGGAGGGAGTTAGAAAAAAATGCCTGTAGTAATTTTATTATTTGTAGAGGTAAGGATATTTAATGTGAGATATACTCTTTTAACAATTGTTAGTGTACAATAAAGTATTATTAACTATAAATATGATGTTTGTAGATTAGATCTCTAGCACTAATTCATCTGAAACAAACCTTTTAATGTTTATGGTATACTAATGTGTTTTAGTTTTATGCAGGAAGATGTACCAATTACCATCATTTTCTCTTATTATGGATTATAATTTGAGGTAAAAATCTATTTTTTAATAGGAAAGAATGTTTTCAGGGTTTCTATTTAAACTGTAATTTTTTTCATGGCTTAAACTTTATAATATGTCAAATTCTGATTACACTGAAGCCTATCCTGACATTTTTATTTAGTCCCATTAATCTGACTATTGTTATTTGGTGTTAGTGGCATCCTCTTTTGATTATAATGGCATCATATTAATATTATGTATCTGGTAGTGTCTTACTCTTTTATAAAAAGATACTCACATACTCTGCTTTTTCATTTTTTTTTTTTTAATTTTCATGTGACTTTAAGCTTTAAAAGTACTTGGGAAGTGAATTAAATCTCTAAATTAATAAAATTGATATCTTTATAATATTTATACTTACTATCTTGTTTATATGTTTAAACTATATGTTTATGTTTATTATGTTTATTATGTTTAAACTATATGTTTATGGCTTAAATTATGCCTCCAGAAAAATAATTATATTAGCTTTATTTATATAGATTCTACAAACTTCTTTTTCATTTTTGTTAGTCCTTGGTCATCAAGGAAATATTTTTGAGAGCTTTTCATGGACCAGGAAATGTATTACTTTATTCCTAGATAGTTTAAAGTTTTGCTGCTAACATGAATAAAAACTTTTCTCCACAATGTTGTGTAAATAATAATTGCTAATAAACAATTCCTTAATTCTCTGTATTTATTTTATAAACATCCAATTTCTTGTTCATTCTAACATTTTTAGTAATTTCTATTTACTTGCATACATAACCATATTATCTGCCAATAATAAAACTTTCACACCATCTATTTCAGTATTCTTAATTCAAATTCCTTTCTTTAAAATTCATTCCAAATTCCATATATCTATAAAGAAGTACATACTGGTAAGCCTAAAATTAACCATAATTATCTTTACCCCTATGACCTACTTCTATTCCTCATTTTGCATTTTTTTTTCTCTTTTATTTGAGTTTTAATTATGGAGCATTATATATTTTGTTAGATTTTTCAAGAAAGTAATACTTGATATTAATGTATTACATATTAATGTTTCTCAAGGTATGAAATTATTGTTTATCTTACTGTTTATGTCTGTGTTCTCCTTAATTTTGATTGTCTGGATTTTTTTATTTCAGAATATTACAGGGGCACACACATTTGGTTACATAATTTGCCTTTGTACATTTTAAGTCAATGTTAAAAGTATGCTTATCACTCAGAGTCTTCATTGTACCAGTTGGGTGCGAATTTATTCAACTTCTCCTCGCCCTTCCTACTTACTTGAGTTTTATTTGCGTGTGCCCATATAAGTACTACTTCTAATTAGAAGTAACTACTTCTAATTTAGCATTCAGTTCATGTGGTGTTTGTTTTTCCATTATTACAATATTTCACTTAGTAGAATGGTCTCCGGTTCCATCCAGGTTATTATGAAAGATACTAGATCACCATTTTTTATGGTCGAGTAGTACTCCATGGTATACATACACCACATTTTATTAATCCATTCATGACTTGATGGGTACTTGGATGGTTTTCACGTCTTTGCGGTTGTGAATTGTGAATTGTAATAGACTTTTGTGTGCAATTATCTTTTTATATGTCATTTTTTCCTTGGGATAAATACCTATGAGTGGGCTTGCTGGGTCAAAAGGCAGGTCTACTCTTAGTTCTTTGAGGTACCTCCATACTACTTGCCATAGAGGTTGTACTACTAATTTGTAGTTCCAACAACAATGTATAAGTGTGCCTTTTTCTCCACATTCAGACCATCACTTGTTAAGACTTTTTGATAAGAGCCTTTCTCACTGGAGTTAGGTGGTATCTCATTGTGGTTTTGATTTGCATTTCCCTTATGATTAGAGATGCTGAACACTGTTCATGTGTTTGTTGTCCTTTAGACTATCTTTCTTTGAGAAGTTTCTGCTGATATCTTTTGCCCACTTTTTATTTGCCCACTTTTTAATGGGGTTATCTAAAGTTTTCTTGATGATTTGCTTGAGTTCTTTGTAAATTTTGGTTAAAAGCCTTTTATCAGATGGATATCATGCAAATATTTTCTGTCATTTTTTAGGTTGTCTCTTTACTCTATTGATTGTGTTCTTAGCTATGCAGCAACAAAGAAAGCAAAGTACCTAGGAATATATTTAACTAAGGAACCAAAAGACCTCTATAGAGAGAATTATAAAACACTGAAAAAATAAATTGCAGAGCATGTGAACAGATATCAAAGCATATCATGCTCCTTCATCAACAGAATCAACATTGTTAAAATGTCTATACTACCAAAAGTTATTTACTGCTAGGATGCAATCCCCATTAAAACACCAAAATTATTTTCAAAGATCTAGAAAAAATACTTCAATTTTTATATGGAACCAGAAAAGACCCTAAATAGTGATGTAATCTTACCTTAACAAAAAATCAGGAAGCATCACTTCACTAGACTTCAAGCTATACTATAAAAACTATAGAAACAAAAACAGCGTTGTACTGGTACAAAAACAGAAATGTAGACCTATGGATCAGAACAGATCTTTGACAAAGCTCACAATGGAGAAAAAACTCCCAATCAATAAATGGTGATGAGAAAACTGGATAGCCACATAGAAAAGACTGAAACACCTCTTACCACTCACAAAGGTTAATTTGCGATGGATAAAAGACTTAAATGTAAAACATGAATCTATAAGAATTCTAGAAGAACTGATAGAGGCCATCTACAGCAAACCCACAGCCAATATCATATTAGATGCAGTTAAATTGAAATCATTTCCACTCATATCAGGAACCAGACAAGGCTGCCCATTGTCTCCATTGCTCTTTAACATGGTAATCGAAGTTTTAGCCACTGCAATTAGGGAAGAAAAGGTGATCAAAGGTATCCATATAGGGTCAGAAGTGATCAATCTTTCGCTCTTTGCAGATGATATGATTCTATATCTGGAAAACACTAGAGTCGCTACTATAAAACTCTTAGAAGTGATCAAGGAATACAGCAGCGTCTCAGGTTACAAAATCAACATTCATAAATTAGTAGCCTTTATATATACCAACAATAGTCAAGTTGAAAAAACAGTTAAGGACTCTATCACAGTAGTGCCAAGAAGATGAAATATTTGGGAGTTTATCTAACAAATGACGTGAAAGATCTCTATAAAGAGAACTATGAAATTCTAAGAAAAGAAAGAGCTGAAAATGTTAACAAATGGAAAAATATTCCATGCTCATGGCTGGGAAGAATCAACATTGTTAAAATGTCCATACCAACCAAAGCAATATATAATTTTAATGCAATCCCTATCAAAGCTCCACTGTCAAACTTTAAAGGTCTTGAAAAAACAATACTTCATTTTATATTGAATCAGAAAAAACCTGGAATAGCCAAGACATTACTCAGAAATAAAAACAAAGCAGGAGGAATCATGCTACCAGACATCAGACTATACTACAAATTGATAGTGATCAAAACAGCATGGTACTGGCACAAAAACAGAGAATTAGATGTCTGGAACAGAATAGAGAACCAAGAGATGAATCCAGCTACTTACTGTTATTTAATCTTTGACAAGCCAATTAAAAACATTCAGTGGGGAAAAGATTCCCTATTTAACAAATCGTGCTGGGTGAACTGGCTGGCAACCTGCAGAAGACTGAAACTGGACTCACACCTTTCACCATTACCTAAGATAAGCTATCACTGGATTGAATATTTAAACTTAAGACATGAAACTATAAAAATACTAGAAGAGAGTGCAGGGAAAACCCTTGAAGAAATTGGTCTGGGCGAGTATTTAATGAGGAGGACCCCCAGGCAATTGAAGCAGCTTCAAAGATGCATTACTGGGACCTGATCAAACTAAAAAGCTTCTGCACAGCCAAGAACACAGTAAGTAAAGAAATCAGACTTCCCTCAGAATGGAAGAAGATATTTGCAGCTTAAGTCCCCAACAAAGGTTTAATAACCAGAATCCACAGAGAACTCAAACATATAAGCAAGAAAAGAACAAGTGATCTCATCACAGGCTGGGCAAGGGATTTGAGGAGAAACTTCTCTGAAGAAGACAAGCACACAGCCTACAGACATATGAAAAAATGCTCATCATCTTTAATCATCAGAGAAATGCAAATCAAAATTACTTTGAGATATCATCTAACTCCAGTAAGATTAGCCTATATCACAACATCCCAAGACCAGAGATGTTGGCGTGGATGTGAAGAAAAGGGAACACTTCTACACTGCTGGTGGGAATGCAAATTAATACATTCCTTTTGGAAAGATGTATGGAGAACACTTAGAGATCTAAAAATAGATCTGCCATTCAATCCTATAATTTCTCTACTAGGCATATACCCAGAAGACCAAAAATCACATCATAACAAAGATATTTGTACCAGAATGTTTATTGCAGCTCTATTCATAATTGCTAAATCATGGAAAAAGCCCAAGTGCCCATCGATCCATGATTGGATTAATAAATTGTGGTATATGTACACCATGGAATATTATGCAGCCTTAAAGAAAGATGGAGACTTTCCCTCTTTCATGTTTACATGGATGGAGCTGGAACATATTCTTCTCAGTAAAGTATATCAAGAATTGGAAAAAAAGTGTCCAATGTACTCATCCCTACTATGAAACTAATTTATGGCTTTCACATGAAAGCTATAACCCAGTTACAACCTAAGAATAGGGGGAAAGGGGAAAGGGAGGAAAATGGGGGGAGGTGGGTACAGGGAGGGGGGGTTGGTGGGATTACACCTGCGGTGCATCTTACGAGGGTATATGTGAAACTTAGTAAATGTGGAATGTAAATGTCTTAGCACAATAACTAAGAAAATGCCAGGAAGGCTATGTTAACCAGTGTGATGAAAGTGTGTCAAATGGTCTATGTAACCAGTATATGGTGCCCCATGATCACATTAATGTACACAGCTATGATTTAATAATAATAATAATAAAAGAATTCTAGAAGAAAATGTTAGAAAAACTCTTTTAGATATCAGCCTGGGAAAGAATTTAAGAACCCCAAAACCAATCACAATAATAAGAAAAATAAACAAGTGGGACCTGATTTTCTGATATTAAAAAAAAGTCTTTAACATTATTCAGAACACTTAAATGTTTCATTTTATTTCTTCCTACTTTAATATGGATGATTTTAAAGGTCTTAATTTTTCCATGATAATAAGTAAGAATATATCTCCTTAAGTAGGATGTTCAAAATGACTGAAGTTTTTAATTTAAAAGTATAGATTTACCATATATACTCGAGTATAAGCCAACCCGAGTATAAGTTGACCCCCTTAATTTTACCCTAAAAACTGGGAAAACTTAGTGAGTTGAGTATAAGCCAAGGTGGAAAATGCAGCAGGCACGGGTAAATTTCAAAAATAAAAATATATACCCAAAACAATTACAATAATTGAGGAATCAGTAGGTTAAATGCTTTTCAATATTTATTGCTAAAGAAAAACTGTAAACTAGCAACAACAACTTTAAAACTTTAAATAAAGTGCA
>CAUYPK010059222.1:0-26933 GCA_963574355.1 Loris lydekkerianus | reverse complement strand
TGTGTTTAATATATTATTGTTAAAATTATATGCTTTTGTGTGAGTGTTTGTCTGTTTTGGCAGGTCACTGCGTGGTGTGGCTCTCTGACTCTCACAGTTTAAAATTTTGGCTCTTTGTGTTGAACTTGTTCGCCACCCCTGAACTAGCAGATAACCTCACCTGGTTTTTTTTTAAACTTAAAAGGAGAGAGTTAGAGAGCCTGCTGCTTGGATAGGAACATTCTTACATTGACTTAGATACACATTATCTTGTGAAGATATCCATTCAGGTAGGAATAGAACTTTTGAGGCTAGTTAGCACTTCCAATCGTACCTTTAACAATTCAGTTTAAGAATCATTAATCAAATTTATTGTTTTATTGGTTAAAATGTATTGAGAGCCTTGTAGTATTGAACTTAATGAGACTTTTCTCATTAATCTTTACAAAGAGCATAGTAAGTCTCCTCCCATTTTATAGACAAGGCAACAGAGTTTCAATATGGTTAAGTACTCCTTCCAATAAGATTCAGCAAATACATGGCAAGGGAATCTATATGCCATCTGAGCTTTCTATAACATTAAGTATTATGAAAAAGAAAGTTTCTCCCTGCAAGGAGATCTCAATCCTGAAGACTCTTCCTTTGGTAATAACGTCTGCCTATCTGGGAGTGGGGAGCGGGTAGTAGGGGCACTCACTTCCTATTCCCTCTCCCCTGAGCTGGCCTACATTCACAGGGCACATGTAACTAGCACCCTCATGGCTCAGTGGGAAACCCTAGAACTTACGCTCATTCATTTTGTTACTACAGGGGTAATCAAGGTGTTGATGCTGTAGGCTCTGGCAGAATGCTAGGAAGGCAGAGATTTTGCAGTTGGAAGGAAAACAAATGCCTTTCCTCCAGTGTAGGTGCCAGGTACTCACATCTACATCACAAGCATCTTCAAAGAGTTTTTTCAGGCTCCAGGCAGCATCCTCTGGCCTGTCATGTTCAAACCCTGATTCCCTAGTCTCAACTGAGTTTGCTTTTTAATCTTGTGAGAATTTACCACTTTAAAAAGTCTTCATGGGCATGATAAATATTTTAAAACATTTAGAAAGGCAGGGGGACTTTACGTGCTCTCTTTTCTTCCTAGGATGATTTTGCTTTGGGTCTCTGTGAGCTTGCCCTTGTGTCTTCCTCTCTAGGCACCCTCCAGAAAAGGGCTTCCTCACCTTTTTGTGAGAATATTTGTATGGCATTCTGGGGTATGCTGAAGGGGATTTAGGAAAGTTTCCATAGGGCTTGGTGAAGACAGCCATTATTTTTTATGTTATGTAAGAACAATAAATAAAAAATGAAAGATGGTAAATATTAAATATTTATAACGTTCCAGATAAATTATTTTCATTTACTACATATTTTATTGAGAAAACTAAGTTTTCTTCCATGAAAATAACTTTTTAATACAAGTTAATGCTTGAAATGACTACATACAATTTCTGATCAAAAATTTTTAATGATGTCTTCAAATTCTTGATTATCTTTATTGACAAATAACTTCATTCCAAAAATGATTTTACAAAAATGTTAAGATGATTTTTGCAATTATTATACAACTTACAACAGTTGACATTGTATTTAAGGATCTAACAGCTGTTCTTTTTCTTTCATGGAGTGATGTTGACATTTCTTGTGATAATGTGAAAATTTTCAACTCTAATTGAACTTTTAAAATTATTTTAGAAATAACTATGGAGTTCTAATTTGTAGAACATGCATGCATTGTTAGAGCTGTTGCACTGTGGATTGCAGAGATGCTAATAAAAGTGAAAATTGGCTGCAAATTCACAGACATTTCAATGTCTATGAAGGCAGGATTCAGGGAACTGCCTGGTGTTTGGCACACCAGACCTGGGCCCCCACCTAACCCTACAATTGGCCACACTGTGGGCTGGATTGAAGTGCTCTTTCTGACCACTCCAAACATGACTCTCTAGAAGCCTTGCTGGCTCTTCTCTTCATTTCTGCAGCAGTGCTGGGCTTAGTAGTTGGTTTCTGAAGTGTATTGCAAACTAGTATGGAACCTCCCTGTCTGTATTTAGTTTAACTGAGCACACAATGGGAGTATGGGCATCACTGATCTTGCCAGTGGCCTGGCAGTGTGTCCCTCAGACCATGCTTTTCTCTAACATGTTCCCAGGATCCTGAAAGAGGCAGATTGGGACTGAAACTGACCTATATTGGCATTGGCTACTCTAGACTCCATTCAGCTGCCCAGGATGAAAGGGATCAATGTCTCTTGGTATCTGTTGCACCATGTACTTTTCAGAAAGCTTTGATTTAGAGGGAAAAATTTCTTGTTCTCCTGGAACCCTTAGGACATTGAGCTTTCTTTTCAAAAGTTTCTAAGTTCTAGTGCTATTATTTTGGCCCACTGTCTTGCAAACACCCCATTTGGCAAGATAAGAGGCAGCAAAGGGTCATTCCTTTGATGGTGGAGTGCCACACTGGCAGGTTTCAGTTCATAGCTCAGCCAGTTGCTAGCTTCATTCCCTGTGCTCCTTTTCTCACCTATATATAATAGGAATGATAATAGTACTGTTTTTATAAGGATGTTAAATAACTAAACTAGTTAATGCATGTTAATTCTTACATCAGTGCCAAGCATACAGTTTAAATGTCTAATGGTGTTTGATGAGGATTTTACTTTCACTGGTAGTGGCAATATTATTGGTGTTACTAAAAAGTTGGTTGGTACTCCAACTTTGTTTTTATTTGTTTGTTTTCAGCCATTGCTTTGGATTTCTAATATTTTCCATTTATATTACATTCTTTGTAGAATCTATCCATTTTAACAATACTTGCAACAAGACATCAAGCCAGGAGTAAGGGTAGTGTTTGAAGCATGGGATTGTTTCAAGATACCTACCTTCAGAAGACCAAATTCTACATTCAGTGTCATTGAATTGGCTAACATAACCTGTACCTAATGCAAAAACTTCACAATGGTATAATTTTAAAAAAAATATATTACGCACTTTGGTACCCAGAATCATCTTGATGTTTTACATTCTTTGAACCTTGGACTTAATAGGATTCCTTGGACTTAATAGGATTAGCCATAATAATCAGGAGGCCACTTGCAATTTTAATCTTAACTGAAGGCATAAGTTGGCTTCACAATTGAAGTGTAAAGTCTACACAGGGAACAGACTTTATGTCTTTTGCCTATAACAGGTTTTGTCACAGAAAAGTGGATTAATACAGTAACACTTCATTGTAAATGGACATTAATGAATGCTAAATTACTACTGAATTCCCATGGAACTGCACATAACAGCTACTCACATTCAAAGAATTTTTCATGATTAATGTTGTTGTAATGAATACCAAATAAATTAATAACCATTTGTCACTTTAAGAAGTGTTGCCTATTAATTTTAGGCTATTTTTTAATTCTCATTTGTCATAAGAATGAGGACTTAGAATTTTAATGTCTAATATTAAAGGAGTGGCCTTGCCACACTCACCTTTTCAATATTGTAATCTTTGCGGTGCTGACCTATCAGATCTCTTCCTGGCAACAGTTAGGCTTTTTAGAGGAGGTAGAACTGAGCTTGTTGGATAAGTGAGCAGAGTGAGGAAATATTTTAAGACACACTTTTATAATTCAATGACTGTATTGGAAATTCAAATTTTCAGACTATTCATTATCTTGACAAACACTGTAATGTGTGCAAAATATGGCACCACATAAATCCGTTCTGGTGACAAAGAGTGTAATGAGAATGGGAAATAGTAGAAACCTAAAAGCAATCAGTTTACAATCTGGAAACTAGATACAGCTAAGGTCCCATCAGGTTTCATAGCAGTTCTTTTTTGTTCTCCTATCAATTGCCTTTTATATAAAACACAGCATGGCACTGCCATATCCAAGTACTCAAAATGGGACTTTGGACCAATTCACTTGGAAAGTGGCCTCCATCCAAGTAGAACATCAATGTAATGAATTTATGTTCTGTCCTGTCTGTGGGGTGATGATTTTACATCATCACTGATTTGTATTGAAAACAATTCACCTCTGTTTTGATGGGAGATAGATACTTTTTGTTTATTAGTTTGTTCATTCATTTATTTCATTTGGCTATTGAGCTATCCAGTAAGTATCCCATAACTAGTGTGTGCATAGCACTGTGCTAGCTAATATGAGAGGCTTACAATCTAAAAAAATTGAGCATGGATGAATCAACACTGTAAATTCAAATACCTGAGGATAGGTTCCCTTAGAATAAGCAACCGTAGGTGTATCTTCTGGAAAACATGAGAAGGATCACTATGGAGATGAGGAATCTGGGAAGTTGTGGGTCAATAAATGGTTACTTGGTCCCTGAAAATATGGAGAAGGATAATGTACTTGAGAAGGGCATTTAAACATATGAGAAGGAATGAAGAAACATTTGTTTTTAACAATTTTATAAACAATTTGACTTAGCAGAGTAAAGTTTTACAAATATCTGAACCAATTTTAGCCAATCAGAATGCATATACACAGTGCCAACAAATGCGATTAGGACCTGATGGGAGGCCTCCTCCTGGAGAGAGTTTGTGCTGTAGGAGCCCATAAGCTGTGGTTATTAGACAGGGTGTCCCACTCAAAGCAACTAGTATTTTCATGCCTTTGATGATCATACGATCATTTACCTGGAGGAGCAGAAGGAACCTAAAGTGTAACCAGGCAAAACCCACCCTCCTGAATTAGGGTAGGCCTTACATTTAAAGATGTGTCATTTTAAGACAAGAAAAAGGAAGAAGACAGAAAGGAGAAGGCAAAATAAAGTCAGAGGCAGAGACAGACTGGCAGGTCTATAAAGCAAAGGACACCCACGATTGCCAGTAGCCGCTTAACTTTGGAGAGGGGAGTGGAATAGGTTCTCCCTCAGGCTTCAGAAAGAACCAACACTGCCATTTTAAATCTATGGACTTTAGAATTGTGAACAAAAATATTTCTATTGTGTCAAGATACCCATTTTGTGGCAGTTTGCAAAGTAAACCATAGCTAGAATATAGCAATGCCCTTCAAAATTAAACATTTCCCTTTTCAAGGTAAAAGGTGTCCAATATAAGGAACTTGCAACCAAAACTTAGACTGGTCCACTGGAGGCTTGGTGTCATACTGAGGGATGGGCATTGTCCTCTGTTGCTGAGAGATTGGACATTTATTAGTGACTAGATCAACCTTAGTAAGATCATGCCAGGAGCCATGCATTGCTCTTGTGTCAGTCACTTTGGCTAAGCCGTTCCTGATCCTGTCACATAGGTCCTTGGATGTCTGTGGAGAGAGACTGACTATCAAACACCAGGGAAGGCATCTTCTCCACTTGGTTGTTTGAAATCTTTTGAGGTTTATGACCTCTGTGGGCATTAAAGTCAATATAAAATTTCTCAGACTTTGCATCCACTCCCCTAAATATATTATTTGCCTGTTTTTTGTTTTTTTTTTCCTCTAATTTATTATTATTTTTTTTAATAATTATATCTTTAATATGTATTATACAGTTTACATAAATAATGTAAAGCTATTCTTTTTTTTTTTTTTTTTATTTGCCTGTTTTCAAGACATTTTTTTACTTGGTTTTCTAACATTGCAACTTCAAAGCTTCTGACCAGATAGGCAGGTCATTTACCACTTCACATGAGTGCCCATATGTCCCTACTTTGGGCCACTTCACTTTCTATACAAAGTGAGTGGCAAGCTGTTCCATCTGAATTTCTGCCATTGTGAGGACTTCTTGCCTTTTTCTTTCAAATGCCACTCCTGAGAGGGGCCATTATGAGGAAGCAGTCTATCTTGAGCTTGTACCACAAACCAAGCTTTGACTTCATCTTCCATCAGCTGGTCATAAGGAATGTCTCAGTGGACTGTGGATATGGATTTTCTTAAGCCTAATTTTTGATATATACTTTCTGCTTTATGATTGATTGTTGATAGGCCCACAAAACTCGTGACTTGATTCATCTAGTTATGGAGTCATGGAGTTATGATCTCAGGTCACTGGATTTTTTTTTTTTTTTTTTGTCTTTGAAAGTAGCACTAGTCCTATCTCCTTGCCTCCAGGATACAATACTGCTTTTTAAAATTCATGATCTTGACTGAAGGGAGAAATTTCAAATGCTTCTGTTTGACTTTTTGTACTACCTTAGCTCTTACTTTGTAGGCTATGAAGTCAAAATGAGAAATATGAACTGCTATGTATGTCCCTTCTAATGATACATTTTTTTTTTTTTTTTTTTTTTTTTTGAGACAGTCTCACTATGTGCCCTGACAGGAGTGGCATCCTAGCTCACAACATCTTCAAACTCTTGAGCTCAAGCAATCCCCTTTCCTCAGCCTCCTGAGTAGCTGGAGTCACAGGCACCTGGAACAACACAGATAGTTTGTCTAATTTTAGTAGAGATGGGGTTTTGCTCAGGTCTCCCAGAGTGCTAGGATTACAGGTGTGAGCCACTGTGGTTGGCCCTTTTTAATTATATGTTTTGGGAATGAGAAATAATTAGTACTTGGGCTTAGTGGAGAGCACTATTACTGGTATTACGGGGTCCTTCTTTATTAGGACCTAGCTTCTCCTTCAGATGATGAGTTCTGAGTCTGAGAACTGACTTAGGTCTGGAACTTGGCAATGGATCATGACTTTTCATTAAGTGGAAAAGTCTTTTGTTCATCCATTTTTAAGTCCTTCTCATTGTGATTTATTAAGCAATAGTCTTAATGAACATCAATCCTTTTTCTAAGAACACATATTCTATTACTATATCCATAGATCAGCTCTGCTCTAGCTGTTATTACAACATTGCTGCCTATTTTGGTAATTTTTACCACCTTGCTTATGATGATTGGTTAAGTGCCGCCTGCTGGCCTCTACTATTCCAGGCTTCTACAATCCCCATTAACACAAGTTCAAGATATTTTATACTTCTCCTTGTGATTTCTTCTTTTACTTATGAGAACCCAGTTTTATAACAGTATCATCTATTGACTTTTGATTTTTTAAAATTGGGCTCTGGAGTTACTGTCTTAGTAGTTGCTGGGGATTACAATACACAACTTGATTTATTGCAATCTATTTTAGGCAAAGACTGACGTAATTTCAGCAAAATATAGCAACTGTGTTCTAAAGTAGCCCAACTTCTTTTAACTTCCCTGTTTTTGTGTTATTAGGGCCATATAAGATATCATACATCTTTGTGTATGTATGTTATAATATTAACCTCCAGTACAGTGCTATCTTTATTGCTTTGTATAATCTTTTTTCTTATAAAAATTAGAAGGAAAATATATTTATATAGTCTTTTATTTACATAAATATATGTATATATTTTGATACAATATATTTTTTGATATAAAATTTCACTTTATTGCCTCTGGTAGAGTGCCATGGTGTCATAGCTCACAACAACCTCAAACTCTTGGGCTCAAGCTATCCTCTTGCTTCAGCCTCCCAAGTAGCTGGGACTATAGGTGACCACCACAATGCCAGCTATTTTTTAGAGCCAGGGTCTTGCTCTTGCTCAGGCTGGTCTCGAACTCCTGAGCTCAAGTGATCCACCTGCCTCAGCCTCCCAGAGTGCTGGGATTGCAGGCATGAGCGACCCTGCCTGGGCCTTACCTATATATTTACTATGTATTTTTGTGATTCTTCACTTCTTTCTGTGGTTCTAAATTCCATCTGGCATTACTTTCTTTCACAACAAAGGACTTCCTTTAGTATTTGTTGTCATGCAGATCTGCTAGCAGTGATTTCTCTTAGTCTTATATACCTGACAATGTTGTATTTTTGCCTTCATTTTTAAAGAATAGATTTGTTGGATGTGATCTTTGTTGACAGCACTTTGTATATGTCCTTCTACTGCCTTTTGGCTTCTATTGTTGCTGAGCAAAGTCAAACTTAAATATTACATGGTGTCAGCAATTCCTATGCATGATGAGTGTTTTTTCTCTTTCTGATTTCAAGATTTTTTCTTTGTCTTTACCTGCCTCCACTTTGCCTGTGATGTGTCTAGATGTTGTTCTTGGTGTTTATTCTATTGAACTTCTTAGATATGTAAATTAGTGCTTAATTAATGCTTTTCATCAAAATTAGGAAGTTTCAATCATTATTTAAATATTCTTGTTTAAATAAACTGCAGTTTTGGGGGGAGTAGTTTTAAATTTACAGAGAATTGTAAAATTAATACAGAGAATTTCTATGTGTTGATACCAGCTTTTTCCTATTATTAACAACTTACATTATTATTTGTTACAATTAGTAATCTTATATGACAACATTTGACCACAATTTATAGTTTTCAGATTTGTTTAGTTTTACCGAATGTTTTCTTTTTATTTCATAATTCCATCCAAGATATTACATTATTTGTTATCATGTCTCCTTAGGTTCCTTTTGGCTCTGACTGTTTCCTCACACTTTCCTTATTTTTTTTTAATTTAACTTTATTCAAATTAATATGGGAATACAATAGTTAGGTTACATTGTTCTCACTTCTAGGGCAGAGTTTCAATTGGAGAAGAGCCCCTACCCATGGGGTGTGTTATACACCCTCACAATGTGCACATTAGGTGAGATCCCACCTCATGCCCTCCCTCCTTCTGCCATAAATTCTCCCCCCTTCACCCTCCCCCTTCCCTCTACCCCCAAACTGGACTATAATAGTGTTTTATTGTTCTTAGGAACATGTAATTGTTTATATTGATTTCATATTAGTATGGAGTACATTGGATTTTTTTTTCCATTCTTGAGGTACTTTACTAAGAAGAATGTATTTTAGCTTCATCCAAGTAAATGTAAAAGATACAAAGTCTCCATCTTTTTTAATGGCTGAATAATATTCCATGGTATATGTATACCACAGTTTGCTTCCACAATTTGGCAATTATGAATTGAGCCACAATAAACATTCTAGTGAAAATGTCTTTGTGGTAAAATGATTTTTGTTCTTCTGGGTAGATACCTGGTAGTGGGATTGCAGAGTCAAATGGAAGATCTAGTTTTAGATCTTTGAGGATTCTCCATACTTCTCTCCAAAAGGGCCATATTAGTTTGCACTCCCATCAGCAGTATAGAAGTATTTCCTTCTCTCCACATCCATGCCAGCATCTGGTGTTTTGGGACTTTGTGATGTAGGCTAAATCTTGCTGGGGTTAGCTGATATCTTATAGTATTTATTTTTTCCTGTATTTATTGGCTATTTGGATTTTATTTTATTTATTTATTTTATTAAATCATAGCTATGTACATTAATGCAATGCAATCATGGAGTACAATGTGCTGGTTTTATATACAATTTGAAATATTTTCATCAAACTGGTTAACATAGCCTTCATGGCATTTTATTTTATTTTATTTTATTTTATTTTTTTATTAAATCATAGACATGTACATTGGTATGATCATGGGGCATCATACACTAGTTTCATAGACCAGTTGACACATTTATATCACACTGGTTAACATAGCCTTCCTGGCAATTTCAGTTATTGTGTTGAGACATTTACATTCTACATTTACTAAGTTTCACATATACCATTGTAAGATGCACCTTTATTAGTTATTGTGTTGAGACATTTATATTCTACATTTAGTAAATTTCACATGTACCCCTGTAAGATGCACCATAGGTATGGTCCCACCAATTACCCTCCCTTCCTCCATCCTCCCCTCCTTCCCGCTCCCCTCCCTCTCCCCTTTCCCCATATTCTTGAGCTATAATTCAGTTATAGCTTTCATATGAAAGCTATAAATTGGTTTCATAGTAGGGTTGAGTACATTGGATACTTTTTCTTTCATTCAGGAGATATTTTGCTAAGAAGAATATTTTCTAGATCCATCCATGTCTTAGAGTGGTTTTTATATGCATTTCTCTGATGATTAAAGATGATGAGCATTTTTTTTTTTCATGTGTTTGATCATTCATCTGTCATCCTTGGAGAAGTTTCTGTTCAAATCTCTTGCCCACTTATAAAGAGGGTTGTTTTCACTTTTCTTATTGTTTGAGTTCTCTGTAGATTCTAGTTATCAGGCCTTTGTCAGATTCATAACATGCAAAAATCTTCTATTCTGAGGTCTGTCTGTTTGCTCTATTTGTGCTACTCTTAACTGTGCAAAAGCTTTTTAGCTGATCAAATCCCAGTTATTTATTTTTGGTGTTGCTGCAATTGTTGTGGGGGGTTGTTCTCATAGATATTTTCCCCAGGCCAATTATCTTCCAGTGATTTTCCCACACTCTTTTCTAGAATTTTTATTGTTTTGTATCCATCTTTTATCCAATGAGAATCAATTTTTCTCAGTGGTCAGAGGTGTGGGTCCAGTGTCAGTCTTCTGCATGTTGATAACCAGTTTTCCCAGGACCATTTGTTAAATAAGGATTCTTCGCATGTTTTTGTTAGGCTTATCAAAGATTAAATGATGATATGTGGCTGGGTTCATCTCTAGATTCTCTATCATATTTCATAGATCTGTGTCTCTATTTTTATGCCAGTACCATGCTATTTTGATCACTATAGTCTTGTAATACAACCTGAAGTCTGGCAACGTGATACTTCCAGATTTGTTTTTATTTCTAAGAACTGTATTTGCTATTCAGAATTTTTTTTGGTTCCATATGAATTAAAGTACTATTTTTTTTCAAGATCTTTAAAGTATGACATTGGTGCTTTGATGGGGATTGCCTTAAATCTATAGATTGCTTTGGGTAGTATGGACATTTTAATGATGTTGATTCTTCCCAGCCATGAGCATTGTATGTTCTTCCATTTGTTGACATCTTTTTCCTTTCTTAAAGTTTCATAATTTTCTTTATAGAGATTTTTCACATCTTTTGCTAGATATATTCCAAGGTATTTCTCACTCTTAAGTTAGTATCAGGGTTCCAGCAATTAGTCAAAACTATCATTTCAATATTTCTACCAGTCATTGCTCCTGGTGGCTTCTTCTCTAAGGAAGCAGGTATTGGCTATAACTCTTTGGATTAAGATAACGCTTCAGACTCTTATGGCAATTTGCCATAAGATTTCAGTTCTTATGGGTCTAAGGCCGTCAGAGAAAAGTCATTGATTTTCAGTATGTTCAAGATTTTTCTTATTAAAAAGATGGAAGAACTTCTATTTTCTTTTTATGTCAGAGCTGAAACTAGAAGTTCACCTCAGATATGCTTGTCTGCTACTTTCTCCATTCATCTCTTTTTGGAGTTCTCATTACAGGTGTGCTTATATTGTAGAGGAGGAAAAAGAACATTTCCTCTACCTTATGAGGTCTGTGAGTGGGCCTGATAATTAAACTGACATGAGACAGCTCATTGGGAGAAAAAAAAATATAAATTATATTAAATAAAATGAAGACTTGAAGAAATAGTTAGGACTGAGAGCTTACAAATGTTTTTCACAAAAGAATGATAATTTTGTGAAGAAGTAACAAGACAAAGGAAAAAGGGTTTAAGTTACTAGGGTGGTAAGTTGTGGGAAACTGACTAGGGTAAGAGTAATGGAAGATAAGAGTTATTTTAATAGGTTTGTATAGATCCATGTTGCTGCTGACTCCCAGTTTCAAGTGATAAGAATGTCCTTCTCTTTATGGTAGAGGGAAATCACCATTCTCATGTGTTATTTCATGAGCTGCTTTTATGTAGAAAGGGAGAGGTGAGATAGCCCTTCCTGCACCTACTGTTTCTCAAGTATTTTTGGAAGTGCATGTAGTGAGAATAAGATGGAGTCTGGCAGGCCAGGGCAGATAGGACACAGCTAGTCTCCTCAGTGTGGGTCATACTTACTGTTTTGTATATTTAGCTCCCACCCTAAATATGCCTGTCTTGCATAGTTTAGGTGGCTTGATTTAGGAGATTAATTTTTGAACTGGAATGTTGTAATAGGTCACTGAGTTATGCTGATTATTATTTGGAATAGGGATTGTTGTAGACTTTGCTTTGAGCTTTTGTGTATAAAACTATAATTTTGGATATGGAAGAACAACACTGTTTTGGAGAGACTACTCTTAGTGTTCTCCAAAATCCGGCCTTCTGACGGGTTTGGTGGACCTATCGTTGTCTCTTCACATTGGCTGACAGTGACAGTGGCTGGACCCTCTTCATTTGGTAATATTTCTAGCTTAAAATAACCAATATGCCAAAGTGTCATATTATGGGGTGGCACATTCTGAACTTAAGTACACTTGTAATTTCTGGTAACTCTCTGAGTACATTTTTTACTTTTCTTTAATCCATTCGTTTTTCTAAATTTCAGATGACACCGTTTCTATTTTTCTTTAATCAAAATCATCGATGATTTCTCTTGGCATCACAAATTAGCTATTGACTCCATCTAGTAAATTTTGTTTTGTTTTGTTTTGCTGGGGCTGGGGCTGGGTTTGAACCCACCACCTCTGGCATATGGGCCCAGTGCCCTACCCCTTTGAGCCACAGGTGCTGCCCGTTTTTTGTTTTGTTTTGTTTTGTTTGCAGTTTTTTTTTGTTTATTTGTTTTTTTTTTTTTTTTTTTTTTTTTTTGGCCAGCGCTGGGTTTGAACCCATCACCTCCGGCATATGGGGCCGGCGCCTTACTCCATTGAGCCACAGGCACCACCCCCATCTAGTAAATTTTTAATTTTTGTTATTACATTATTCAAGTTGAAAATTTCCATTTGGATGTTTTTCATGCTGTTAGTCTAGTAAGATCCCCATTTTGTTAAGTCAATGTCCTCAATTTTTCTTTAATTCTATGAATATATTTACAATTACTATATTAAAACTTTTGGCTATAAAATCCCACATTTTGGGGGACTACCTGAAGTTAGTTTCATTGAGTGCTTTTGTGAGTGTAGGTCACATTTATTTGTTTTTTTGTTTCGTTGTTTATTTTTTATATCTTATAATATTTGCTTAAAAACTGGACATTTTAGAAAATATAATAATTCTGTATGTTGATTTTCTTTTTTATTTTCTTTATTCTTTTTTGTAACTGGCCTGAACTTTAACTGTGAAATTTATCTCCCCTGCAGTGTGTGTATCTGTATCTCTGCTCAGATGTTCTGGTTTTTATTTTTATTGTTTAGCTGGGTATCCTAGCAGTTACCCCAGTGCCTGCATAGTTTAGTGGTCATCACTGCTTTGGGAGCAGACTCTGCTCAAGTACCATGAGCTCATAATACTTCCTCCTCTCCTGGTTGATCTTTATTTGGGTTGTGGGGTACATTTTGAGTTCAGCCAGTTCTCAAGTTCTTTGGCTTTCACTTTCAACTTAACTCTCTTAGGTATGTCCCACAAATGTTTCTGTGTTCCCAGTCAGCCAGGGAAGCATGGGGACTTTACCTCTTCTGTGGATCACTTTCTGAGATCTTTCCATCAAGTTAATGGCTGGTTTACTATTTGCCCTAACCAGGCTCACAACCTTGGGCTAGTAGTTACCCATTTATATTCTACTGACAGTGTTGCCTGTTGTAAGTTTTTGTCTTGTGCCTAAATTTGAGCCCACCTTCTCTGGTGGCTAAGATTTGAGTGACCTGGCCAGCCTCACACTAACCATGCTACCATTATCACTGACCATGGTAGGATGAGTAGTAGCTTTTAGCCTCAGACAAAGGGGTTACAAATGCTATTGTTTTTAGCTGAAAGACTAGCAGTTTTTCATAAATACATACGCCATAATTTGTTGTTTGCATTGGTCAATTTTAGAGTCCTGAGATGGTGTGTTTGATAATTTTGTGTAATTTTATCGTTTTTTGGGTCTAGGTCAGAAGAGGATTTGTTGACCCATCTAACCCTCCATAGCTGTAAAGCCCTCTTTGCTTTTTGGCTTTTTTCTTTTCTGTAGGAAATTAAACTTACAGACCATCACCTTGTTGCTAGGGAGCACTTATTGCTTTCAGCTTGGATACTTTTTTCAATGTGTATGAAAAATATATCACAAGTTCACCTGGTACTTCAGATTGAAATTTAGGATTACAGGTGGTGTTTAATTGATTTTATACATATTTTTTTCTTTTTCCTATGCCAAAAGTCCTTATAATATCAACCTGACTACTCAACTTTATGTAATATTATACACGCATCTATATCGCTATAGTCTCAATATTATCACGGAGAAAGTTACTTAAAACAGTTTATGTTTTGTTTTTTTTTTTTTTTTGCTGTGTACTATATGTTTTATAATATAGTGTTGGTGCTTACTTTTTTCTGCAATATATTTATATATTTTATGCATGTGTCAGGGTGTATGTCCTGTAAATAAAAAAAATCTGTGTATTCCACCTTGTGAAATGCTTGAACATACTGTGTTTTATATCCATGATTGATGACACAATACATTTTTGGTGGGGTTCAGAAAGCTATTCCACTGTCCAGTTCTGCTGCACATTTTTATTGTAACATAATTCTGCTCATAACTTGATTCAGTTTATATTCTAAATTTATGTCAGATGGACTAATGTACTTTTAAAATATGGACTATTAAAATTTTTCAAAAATAATTGTAAAGTGGAGTATTTTCTGGCATTTTACAACTTTTTCTCATTTATGAGACAGCTACATGAAATCAGCCTATAGACCACGAAGAGGACTCTGGATATACATGTATTGCATCTCCACAATTCCAGGAAGACAGGTCATGCAAAATTACTCCTTCAGTTTTTGTATATGAATAAATAGATATACCATCTTAGAAAATTTTACTCAAGTTTATGCTCAAAACTCAAAAGAATAAAAATAAAACCCTCCAAATGCCCCTCCTCACTATTAAAGCTTTTGAAAAAATATATATTTTAAATTATTAAGAAAAGTTTCATCATATGTAGGTATAGAAATAATTGTAGACTAACCAAGTACTCACCCAGCTTCAGAAATTATACATTTATAACAAAACTATTTACCAATGAATGCCTCCATCCACTTAATCCCTTACATATTTTTTGAAGCAAATCCCAGAAACCAAATTATTTCATCTCAAAACACTTTCAATGTGTATTTCTAAAAGAATACTTTAAAAATAGCAACAAATGCATTGTCATAAGTAAAAGGAACAAATAGTTTTTTATGCCATCGAATACCTAGTCATTATTTAAATTTCAAATTGCCTTATAAAATCATAATTTTATAACAATTTGTATGAATTTGATGTGAAAAATTGTAATATTTATCTTGTTGAAGGAAGTGGTCATTTGTCCTACAGAGTCTCCCACAGTTTGGATTTCGATGGTTGCATGGCCATCGTCTTATTTAACATGTTCTGTAGTCTCTGTTTATTCTGTGAATTGAACATTGAGTTTAACAGTTTAATCCCATCTGGGTAAATTTTTTTGTGGCAATATACTTAATAATATTGGTGTGTTTTTCATTATTAGGCTTTTATTGTTTGGCTACCTCTCTTTTGTCAGCTGTTTATGAATAAACACTAAACCCATTGTTCATTAAAGGTTGATAAATGAGGTTGTTCTAATAGATGTACATATAGATATATTTCTCTCTCTCTGTTTCTCTCTAATATAAATATTTATGGATTTAGAGAGATTTCAGAAACCAAATAATTCAGTTGTGTCTTAGAAAGGTGGGATAAATGCAAAACGTTATATCTCACAAATGAGCCATAAACATAAAGGACACTTTGCAATGCCATAGGAAAAGGTAGCCAAACGATTTCTCTAAATGGTTCATATTTTTCTCATGTTCAAAAAAGCCCCTTGTGATTCTTTGCTCAAAAGTTCTAATTACATGTATCCCCAATATTTAAAAAATTAGGTGTAAAATTGTTAACTGTCTAAAGAGTTATGCATTTTTATTTTAGAAAATGTGAATTTGAAGAAGAGGGTTGATCATCTCTAATTTCATTGCCTGGAGAAAAATACTGTCGAAGAGATTTCAAGGATGCTTGTTCTATTGCTAGGGGTTCTGGAATCTATTAGAGAATCAAGTCACTAAATAGTGATAACACATGAACTGCAGTGGAAACATAAACGGTGTTAAAAGTAACTTCAGTGAGGATTTAGATTTTTTTATTGTAAGTTGCACATAACATAAAATTTGTCATAGTAACCATTCTGATGTGTACAATTCTGTAGTATTAGGTACATTCACCATGGGTGACCATCATCTAAACCCAAACATTCTCATCACTCAATAGGTCTCTAACTCTGTCAATACCTTAAAGAACATCGAATTGTACAATTTAAGTTGGTAAATTTTATAATTTGTAAATTATAACTCAATAAAAGTGTTTTTAAAAATAGATAGCAGGGAACAAAATAGAAAAAAAAAATCATTGCTCTTATGGAGGTTGCCTTACAATTATGATTCTTTAACAATGTTAAATACACAAAAAGTGGGACAGATTGCCTGTAGGAGATAAAAAATATGGGTGTGCTGTTCTTACAGATGCCTTTAGATTTCTTGAATATAATCCTAAATTTACAATAACTGACACTGAGTTCCCATGAACAGCTGGCTAACCAAGGAGGCAGTGGGCACCACTATTCCTCTATTTTCTTAAATTCTTAAATAATGAACACACTTGCAAGAATAATTTTAAAAAGGTAAAACATCATTTTATAGAGTACTAAAATTTATATCTTGAAGTAGTCTTAGATATTATAAAATTCAACCTATTTATTTTACAAATTGGCAACTAATGTCCATTGTACATCAAGGGTTTAGCTGCAAAACAGTGATGCCTGAAAGCAGTGCTATTTGTCCCATTTTGTTTTATTTTTGTGGTTTGTTTTTTAGAAGCATTATCTACTTGTCAGTCTACTGATGATTCAAATTCCCTATTTGTAAAACATGCTGTACTTCATGATCCCAGAAAAGATAGAGGTTGGGTTAATGCAATGTATCAAGGAAGCAATTTTAGTTTAGATTTTTTGAATAAGAAATATTACTGAAATTTGACGTGGCTCATGTGCAACTGCCCTAGGGTATGCCCCCCACATGCTCTGAGGAATGAACTCAGTGTGAAGCTTTTATGTTTTGTCCAATTTTCTTGGTAAAACTGGTATGTAAGAGACAGTGATGTTCTTGAGGGGCGAGTACCTTATTTTTGTTCTTGAAACTAGCTGGTCGCAGAATTGAAACAGATCTTTGGGAGTCTAGTTGTGTGGACTTTTTGGGTCTGATGTTTTGTGATAAGGATCCTTCCCAGATGACTAGAGTTCTCACTCATCTTGGGAAGTGTTGATTGTGGATGGAGAGCAAAAAAGATGCGATGAGGCAGAAGGATACTTAAAGCCAAACATGTTAGGCTCCAGTGTGACCACTGGGATGGCTTTTGGGGTCTGTAATTTTGGATCACAGAGTAGGGTTTTCATATTGCTTTGGTGGCAGGACCTGTAATTTTGGGTCACAGAGTAGCATTCTCATATTGCTTTGGTGGCAGAACCAGAAACATGCAGTACTGAGGTTGGCCTGTCCCTCAGAGTTTGTGGGGTATCTCAATCTGTTTTCTGTGCCTTATGAGAGAATATTTGAACTGGTAATTTAAAGAGAAGGAATTTCTTTTTCTCCTTTCATTCTTTCACCTAAGCTGTAATGCAGTGGTGCTGTCATAGCTCACTGATGCCTCAAACTCCTGGGCTCAATTAATCTTCCCTCTTCAGCCTCCCGGATATCTGGGGTTATGGGCATATGCCACTACACCTGGCCTCAGTAGGAATTGATTTCTTACAGTTTTGGAGGCTAAGAAGTTCCACGTCAAAGGGCTATATCTGGTGAGGACTATTAGAAGAGTCTCAGTATGGAGCAGAGTACCCCTGACAAAAAGACTGAGTGTGCCAACATACTGAGATTGCTGAGATTGTTCTTCCTCTTCTTATACGTGTAATGCCTCTAGTCCCACTCCTCTGGTAACCCATTAGTACATTAATCTGTTAATCCACAAATGGATTAATTCATTCATGAGGGCAGAGCTCTCAAGATCTGATCATATTTTAAAGGCCCTACTTCTCAATACTGCCACATTGGGAATTAAGTTCCCAACATGTGAAATTTGGGGAACACATTCCCACACCATTACATAGGGTAAGACAAGCATGTGTGTTTTCTTGAACTAAATGTGGAGCATAGAAAAGAGCTGTAGTGAGGCCTTCACCTTTCAGGGGTGAGATAACCTCAGCAAAAAGTTCAAGAACATGACTAGAGGCCCAGAGGCTAAGAACAGATCTGCAGTGTGGCCAATTCAAACTGAAAGGAGTCTGCCAAAATTTTCATTTAAGAGCTGAGACTTTAGTAAGAGTGGGATAAAAATGTAAAGTTGCATTTTGTTTCCATCACATATGCAGCTTTTCAACATAACTTTTAATTTAAAATTATGCTGCAAATGCAGTAGTGGAGCTGGGGAGACCAGAAACGATAGTAAGTGAGGGGTCCTCAATGGTCGGTCACTGGGGAATAGGCCTACTCTTTGGTATTGGCTGTGTGGTATCTTGGTGGTTGGCCTGACTTAGCAGAAGCAACTTGGAGTCGTGTTATGTATTTTCTGTTTTTATAATTCATTTAAACATCATAACCACTGTCATAGATGGGTTAGGCAGATATGATTATCTCCATTTTAGGTGAGGTGGTCCAGATATAAGGTAGTTAGCATGATCATCAATTTTTTCATTTGGGAAGGTGAGTTTGTTGAAGTGGAGCAAGAAGTGAGATCTAAGTGTGAGACAGTTGGCCTTCCACAGACACCACCCTGTTCCCTTCTTCATGCCCATTATGGAGTCACATTTCTTCTAAGGCCCTTATAGCAACAGATACTGCTTTTCCCTACTGCCTTTGCAGCAGCTATATCAGTCTGAGACTTTGCTAGAAGGCATGTATCATGCTAATGATTAGAACATAAACATGTTTTGGGGGAAGGGGTTTAGGATGCCTACAATAATTTGTGGTTAATGAATTGTCCTAAGAGTTTTATGTGTCCCTCTCTCACTGCTTTGCCTGGTAGTTGTCTTTTCCCCATTAAAATACTTCTCATTTAAACTGTTTTTTTGTGAATAGATGGCTCTTTCATTTTCCACAGCTGATTTCCTTTTATTGTCTTTATTGCATTTTAACAGGGAGACAAATGACACCACAAACAGAGGCAAGGGAGACTCCCCCTCCTTTGCCTTTATGTGTTTTTATTAACCATTGTTCATCCCTTAGCTCAGGTTGTGGGATGCAGACCTTTAGAGCAGGTCATAAATGAACAACAGCCAGATTTGAAGCTCTATGGAAAAGCTCTCTAATGGGGCAAAGTAGTCCCTGAAACAATATCTGTTTCCTAAAATTGTGTCTGAAGGTATAATGACAGTGATAGTAATATTAATTATAACACTAATTATTAAACATTGTAACACTAAGCATAGAAGTATATAGACAGAAGGAAATATTTATTTAGTATCCACTATATGCTGCACATTGTATATATTTTTTCTACTATGCAAATAATAGAATGTATGAATGAATTCTTACTTTAAAAATTTTTAAAAGTATAGGAGTATATAGAATATATGTTGAAAATTATCTGTATTCCCCCCTCCCCCCCAATACTGCTGGCTTTATCAGAGGTAGCTATTAACAATTTCCTGTGTGTATACATATATAAATTTATATGTCTTTTATTTAAGTATATTAAATTTTTAAATTTCAGAATATTATGGGGGTATAAATTACTTTTGTACAGACTGAATCAAAGTTATAAGTGTACTGTCAGATGTGAATTTTCCTATCCTTTCCCCTCAACCTACTTGATTTCCATTGAGCTTTATTTCCATGTGTGCACATGAATGTTGATCAATTAGTTCCAATTTAATAGTGAATGCACAAGGTGATTTTTTTTTTCTTGTAGCATGTCACTTAGAAGAAATGGCCTTCAGTTCCATCCAGGTTGCTACAAAAGGTATTAGTTCATAGTATTTTTATGGCTGAGTATGTTCTGTGGTTTACATATACCACATTTTATTAATGTATTCATGTATTGATATGCACTTGGGTTGGTTCCACATCTTTGAGATTGTGAATTGTGCTATAATAAACTTTGAGTGCTCATGTGTTTTTTGATAAAAATGACTTTTTCCCCTTGGTGGTAGGTCTACTTTTAGTTCTTTGAGAGATCTTCACACTAATTTCCATAGAGATTGTACTAGTCTGTAGTCTCACCAACAGTGTATAAGTGTTTCTTTCTCACTGCATCTGTGTCAGCATCTATAGTTTATTTTCATTTATTTTTTTGATGATTCTCACATGTCCTTTCTATTTTTTTATTTTTTTTTTATTTTATTAAATCATAAACACATAGATCGTGTATGATGCATTTTATGGGGTACAATGTGCTGATTTCATATAGAATTAGGAACGTTTACATCACACTGGTTAATATATACTTCATCTCACTTATTTAGTTATTGTGTTAAGACATTTATATTCTCTACTAAATAGTCCGACATGTGCATAATGCAAGGGTACATGTCGGACTATTTAGCATTAATAGTTTAAAAGTCTTCTTAATAAAAGCCATTTTCAACAGAGCTATGTGGTAACCTCATTATGGTTTTGTTTTGCATTTCCTGGATGATTTGGTTACATTGAGCATTTTTGCATATGTTCATTGACCATTAGTCTATTGTCTTTTAAAAAGCTTCTATTCATGTCTTTTGCCTACTTTTTATATGGAGTTGTTTGACTTTTTTTTCTTGCTGATTTACTTGAGTTCTTTGTAGATTCTAGTTATTAGCCCTTATTTATAGCATGCAAATATTTTCTCCATTTATGTAGATTATCTGTTAACTCTCTTGATTGTTTCCTTGGCCGTGCAGAAGCTTCTTTAATTTAATCAAGTCCCATTTATTAATTTCACTTATTTCTGTGATTGCCTTTGAGGTCACCTTCATAAATTCATTGTTTATGTCAATATCCATAAGAGTTTTTTGACATTTTCTTTTAGAATTTTTACAGTTTTATGCCTTAGGGTAAGGCTGTTATCCATTGAATCCTATTACTGGACAGCGCCTGTGGCTCAGTGGGTAGGGCACCAGCCCCATATATCAAGGGTGGCGGGTTCATACTAGGCCTTGGCCAAACTGCAACAACAGCACTTGTAGTCCCAGCTACTCAGGAAGCTGAGGCAAAAGAATCACCTAAGCCCAGGAGTTGAAGGTTGCTGTGAGCTGTGACACTAAGGCACTATACCAGAGGCAATAAAGTGAGACTCTGTCTCTACACAGAAAAAAAAGAAAAAAAAAAAAAAAAGAATCCTATTCCAATCTTCTACATGGGACTATCCAATTTTCCCAACACCATTACTTCAAGTAATTACTTCAAGTAATTACTTCAAGGGGATTCTTTCCCCCAGTGTATGTTATTGTCTGCTTTGTCAAAGGTCAGATGGCAACATGAGGATAGTTTTATATTGAGATTCTCTGATCTGCTTCACTGGCCTGTTCTTATGCAAGAAATATGCTGCTTTGGTTTTCATAGCCTTGTGGTATAGCTTGACATCTTTAGTTATTTTAATAACTTTGCTTTAGTTATTCAGATTCTTTACTAGTTCCATATGAAACATAGAAGTAGTTTTTCTAGATCTGTGAAAAATTATAATTGATATTTTAATGGAGATTGCATTTAATCTGTAAACCACTGTGGGTAGTATACACATTTTAATAGTGCTGATTCTGTTGACTCGTGAGCATGACTTGCTTTTCTATTTCTTTCCTCAGTAATTTATAGTTCTCCTTGTACATATCTTTCACCTCCTTGGTTAAACATATTTCTAAGTATTTCATTTTCTTTGTGCTACTGTCAGAGGTATTGAGTCTTTGATTCGATTGTCAGCTGGACTATTGGTGGTATATACGAGTGCTATTTGTTTGTGTACATTGATTTTGTAATCTGAGACTTTGCTGTATTTATTTATCTATTCCAGTAATCTCTTGGTAGAATCTTTGTGACTGTCTAGATATACAATCATATCATCAGCAAAGAGTGAAAGTTTGACCTCTTCTCTTCTATCCCTTTGATTTCCTTCTCTTGTGTGATTGCTCTAGGTAGAACTTACACTACTATGGTTAATAGAAGTGTAGATAGTGGGGGAATTTTTTCTAGTTCTAGATCTAAGTGGAAATGCTTTTAATTTTTTGTCCCATTCACTATGATTTTGGTTGTGGATTTGTCATATGTAGCTTTTATAATTTTGAGGTTTATTCCATCTATTTCTATTTTGTTTAGAATTCTTGTAAAAGGGTGCTGAAATTTGTCAAATGATTTTTCTGTGTCTATTGAGATATCAGATGGTCTTTCTTTTCTTTTCTGTGTGTGTGGTGAATCACATTTGTATTGAGCCTATTTGAGCCTATATTGAGCCATCCTTGCATCCTTGGGATGAAGTTCCCTGGGTTGTGGTGAATTATTATTATTATTATTTTTTGATGTACAGCTAAATTTTATTGGAATTTTATTGGGAATTTTTGCATGTGTCCTTTCCTGCTTTTGGCATCAAGGTGGTACTAGCTTTGTATAACAAAGCTGAGAAGGAGTCTTTCCTTCTTGATGTTATGAAATAATTTCTGCAGTATGGGTACCAACTTTCTTTAAAGGTCTGGTAAAATTTAGCTCTGTAATCACCTGGTCCAAGACTTTTTGTTATTGTTGTTGGAAGATATTTTATTGCTGCTTTGATTTTGTTACTTGATATTGGTTTGTTCAGGGACTCTATTTTTTCTTGATGGAGCTGAGGGAGTTTGTATGTTTTCAATAATTTGTCATTTTCTTAATGTTTTCATGTTTATGTGCCTAAATGTTTTTTATATTATTCAGAGTTGATATTTTTTATTTCTGAGTTATCAGTTGTATATCTCCTTTTCTATTTCTGGTTGAGATTATTAGGGTTCTTATTTTTCTGTTTCTTGTTAATCTAGTGAGAAGTCTATTGATTTTAATTATCTTTTCAAAGAACCAAGTTTTTGTTTCATTAATCTTCTGTATAATTTTTTTGTTCTTGATTTCATTTATTCTCTGACATTCATTATTTCTTTTCTTTTTGGTTTGAGATTGGTTTGTTCTTCCCCTTTTAGTTCCTTGAGATGATTCCTTTGGAGTGTCAATTTATGATCTTTCTGTCTTTTTTGATATAGGCATTTATGGCTATCAATTTTCTTCTCAGGACTGTTTTGCTGAATAGCATAGATTTTGATGACTTGTGTCTCTTTTGTCATTTAGTTCAAAGAATATTTTTCCATTTAATTTCCTCCTCGACCAAACCATTCAGCAGTAAGTTGTTTAATTCCATGACTTCGTGTAGAGTTGAATGTTTCTGCTTGATTTCCAATTATATTCCACTGTGGTCTGAGGAAATACTGAGGAATAATTTCTATTTTTTTTTGAAGTTTTTGAGATAAGTTTTGTTACCTAAAATGTGATTGGTCTTAGAGAATTTTCCATGTGCTAATGAGAACAATGTATATTCATTAGTTTTTAGGTAAAATGTTCTGTAAATGGGTAGAGGTCATTTGTTCTGGGTCCCATTTTAATACATTGTTTTTTTGTACTTTGTCCATTGTTTGCAGGAATCCGTCCTGTTCTATCCAATTAGGTGTTGAAGTTATTTTCTGTGGCTTCTTTGTGTTGAGTTTCTATTTTTTTTCTCATATTTCATTCACCTTCTTTATAATCCATAGTTAAAATTCTCTATCATTCATTTCAATATTTTCATTTTGGTTGGTATCCATTGGTAAGGAATTCGTATTTTATTTTAGTGATGTTCTTTTGCTGTGATTTTTTTTATCTTTCTGAGTTCTTTTACTGATTCCTTTTCATCTGCTTTCTCAGTCAAGCCCTGGGGTTGCTAGGCCTGGCTTATGGGCCTGTCTCTGGGTCCCCAAAGATCAATCTCTGACCATGCCAGGGAGAAGAATGCTGGTTGCCATGACAACCAGGGGCTGGGCTATTTCTCTCTGAGTGCCTTACCCCTACTCAATATGGTGGTTCTCTAGTGGGAGTAGGGATTGGGCATGCTCACAGATTCCTCTTCCTCAGCACTCCTTCACACTCTCCTATCTGGTATGCTCATGAGTGCTTCCTCACCACCCACCTTGGGGACCGAGACCTCTCCTGTTGTTGTCCTTAGAACTAGGTGCTCAGAGACTTAGATATAAGCACTGCACACAGAATGATTATTATGAGGGGGAGACCAAGGCTCACTCAGGCTATTGGTGGCTACCCACATTTATTGAGTGTTTTTATATACAGCACTAGTCAAAAGAAAAAAAAAAGGTATAGAAATAGAAAAAGGAACATATAATTGTGAAGTCATAAAGACTGCTAAGAAATTCTTTGTTCAGCACATATGCTGCTAGACACATACATGTTAGTTCTAAATCGAGAGTCTTTTACTCAACACTTTGCTGAAGGCTTAACCACAACGGCTTCTAACTGTCTTGTTCTTGATAGATTAGTTCCCTAAAACTTAAGAAAGAATAATTTGCTAAAAGGAGAATAGAGTAGAGCACTCCTTCCCACAACTCCTGCAGGTGCCCAGTCCCCAGCTGCAACTGTGCAAAGTCCTCCAGTAACTTTCCTTTCTGTGAACATTTAACTGATTGTTCTTACTAGCCTGGGCATGTCCACAAAGAAAGAAGTTTTTCCATCTTAGGGCAATGTTCGTCAGGGAGCACATGAGGCCATGTTACTTGCTTTGGTTGGGGGGTGGGGTCAGTACTCTCCACTCTCCCCTGCATCTGACTGTATTGCTCTTGGTACTTCTGGGCACTGAGACTGGACCAGCTGTCTAAGCCACCAGCACATAATCCCACCAAATGCTGGTGTGGTTGGCTGAAAACTCCGAGGTTGTAGTGGCCTTGTTCTCTGGTGAGATTGGCCAGAAGTGTGCACCTGGCATATGGAAGCAGCAATTGTTGAAACATCTTGATTCAGAGCACTTTTGTGGATACAGTGAGGGGACAGAACCGTTGCTACCAGGTGGCTCAAGCTAAAATTACTTTCGCCAATGTTATGAATAGGGGAGGTGCAGATGAAGAAGTGTCCATGTGTAAGAAAGCAGGCACTCTAGTCTCTCCTGGCACTTTTCTGTGGGGTGTCCTTTTTGGACATCCAAACTCCTGGGGTTAGCTTGTTTACTCCACCATTCCTGTTTAGTCATCAGACCTGGGCTCATGGATGATGGAGGCTCCAATATATTTTGTGTTCTGCTGTTCACTGAAGGCACCTAGGTGGAGGAGGGGAACCCTCTTTGCCCTTTTGTAGGGCTCTAAGCTTCTCTGTGTTTGACCCCATGTAGCTATTTTCTCCCATTTTCCTTCTCAGCTTTTCGTTTTTCTCTGTTGGTTCCCTGACTTCTTTCTCTGTGATCCATGGCTGAGCTGCAACTGCTCTCCACTCTCCTCAGTTCAAGATTCTGTTTTCCAGGTAGGATGGTCTGAGAAGCCACACCTCTGGTGGGCCATCTTGGCTCTGTTTCTTACATTTATATTTTTTATGTTTTGTCATAAATATGTCCAAAACTCCACTCTGTATGTCATTACTCAATGACATTCTATTTTGCTTAATAATATGTTTCAAAAGCTTTACCATTGCCAATTCACATGAAATTCTTCTTGATTTTGTTTTAATAGTATTTCCTTCTTAATAGAGATTTAATTTTGGGAGGAGGAGGGTTGAGACAGAGTCTGACTATGTTGCCCTTGGTAGAGTGCTGTGGCATCACAGCTCACAGCAACCTCAAACTCTTGGATTTTAGTGATTCTCTTGCCTCAGCCTCCCTAGTAGCTGGCTCTACAGGCACCCACCACAATGCCCAGATATTTCTTTGTTGTAGTTTTCATTGTTGTTTCACTGGCCCAGGTTGCGTTTTAACTGCCAGCCTGGGTGTATGTGGCCGGTGCCCTACTCACTGAGCTACAGGTGCCACCTAGATTTAATTATTTTTATTATTGCTGACACAGTTAAAGCTGCAGTGACATCCTTGAATATATATTTGCCCATAGGATACATACCTAGAAATGGAATGTTTGTGTAGAAGGATTTGTGCATTTTATAGTTTGGTAGATAGTGACAAATTCCCTTTCAGCAGTTACACCACTTCAGGCACCTACCATATTGTGAGTGTGACTCTTGGTTCTTTGTATGTTCTCTTAATTCTCAGAATATCCTGACAAAGGAAAACTCTAATCCTTATTTTCATCAACTGAGAATAACAAGCTTCAGAGATGTTAAGTAAAATCGCCCGAGGTTATGTAGCTACCATATGGAACATGAAGTTTAACCATTACAAAGAACTGAGCTCCTTCCATAATAAGGATTTTTTAGTTATGAAGTCTGTAATATGCAGCTTTGCTACTAAGTTGGTTTTATGTCTTGGGGAAGTCACATCATCTCTCTGGTTCCATTTTCCTTTTTTATAAAATGAGGTTGTTGCACGAGGTGATCTAAAGATCCCTTTGCCTTTGAATTTTAAACCTATTTTTTGATGTATTTTATAAATTGTAGTGCAAATATAATTTTGGCTGGATTTGATCTTGTTTCTTTGATTTAGAATTTCACTTTTCAAAGAAGAAGAGGATAAGGTGTTAACAAAGTTAACATTCTTCGTTGTGAATAAACTTGTTAAACACTTATTGTGTGCTAAATACTTTCACCCCCAAAATAAATCTACTTGGCATGAAAACTACTTTGAAATAAAGACCATTCCAGATCAGAAAGCATTTGGAAGGGCCTTTCCCTCTACCTGCATAAACCTGACTGACCTGATGAAATGACCAAAGAGGGGCAGCTGACTTCCTTTCCTCCCCTGGATTCTAGCAGGCCTGACTCAAATCTTTTTTTTTTTTTTTTTTTTTTTTTTTTGTTTTTTTTATTTATTTTTTTTTTTTTTTTTTTGTTTTTATTTTGTTTTTTATTTTTTTTTATTGTTAATAGATATATTTTTAATAATTTTTTTTTTGTGGCCGCCCCCCCCCCCCCCCCCC
>CAUYPK010059218.1:0-26433 GCA_963574355.1 Loris lydekkerianus | reverse complement strand
TAAACTATAGCTTTCACATGAAGGCTATAACCCAACTATACCACAAGACTATGAGGAAAGGACCAAGGAAGGGGAAGGGAGGGGGGAGGTTTGGGTGGAGGGAGGGTGATGGGTTGGGCCACATCTATAGTGCATATTTTTATCTATAATAAAAAAAAATTTTTTTAAATAATATAAAATAAAATAAAATAATAAAACAAACAAACAAAAAAAAGAATCTTAAATGCTAAATATAACATGCAGATATTTTATAGTAGTTAAATTTTCATTTCAGTGAACTATCTTTCTATATGAGTGACAGTTATTCGAGGCTACTTTTATATCAATAATATCTGTAGGTATTTGTGTCTGAGATTATTTATATGAGACATGAGGGCAATTATTCATTCTCTTTTGGCCCTTGCCATGACTTCCCAACAGGTGGAACATCCTTCCCCACCCCACTGATTTAGAATGTGGCCATGTGACTAACTTGGGACAAACATGACAAACGGCAGGTCCTAGCAGAAGCTGTAAATGGTGTGAATGGTTTGGCTCTCCCTCTTAACCTTCAGCTCTCTACCATGAGACAGCCAGGCCCCAAACAGCAGCAGCTCCTCTGGCCTGAGTCACACAATGAAAAACCAGGGAGGTAACCTTAGGGCTGCTCACACTAGAGACCCCTAGTCACAACCAACCAGCAGCCCTCATGTAGCTTGAGTAACCGCTGAGATGTATGGGCAAATATTGATTAATAGAGGACAAAGACACAACATAAAGTTCAGAGAGAAAAGAACAAACCCAGCATCTTCCTTCTGTCCCACAAGCAATTATTATAACTTTCTAAGCCCTTTATGTCAGGGATACCAAACTAGAATCAAGGGGCAAGCTCTGTAAAAGCTCAAGATTGCTGGGGTTTGAGTGTTAATGACAATAGCAAATATCAGTGTTGCTTACTTTACAAAGGGCTGTGTTCTAAGCACCTTTCACTTATTAACTCACTTAGCCAAATACCACCACCAAGAGGTAGGTACTATTTGTGTGTGTGTGTGTGTGTGTGTGTGTGAGTCTGGTGACGTCATGGCACTCTGCCAAGGGCGGTAAAGTAAGACTCTGTCTCTACAAAAAAAAGAAAAGAAAAGAAAAGAAAAAAGAAAAAAAAGTGTACTTTATTCCCATTTCCTTAGATTCTCCCTAATGTCATTTTTATCTGCGGCGTCCCATCAGGATACTGTGACATCTGGTTGTCATTTCTTGTTACATTTCTCCTGGTTGTGGCAGTTTTTCAGACTTTGCTTTTTTTGATAACCCTGGTAGTTTTGAAGAGTGCTGGTCTTACATTTGGTAGAATGTCTCCCAATTTGAACTTGTCTGATGTTTTTCTCATGGTCAGACAGAGGCTGTAGTTTTTTGGGAGGAAGACTAAAGAGGTGAAGTGCCATTCTCAACACATCACATTAAAAATATACACTCTAGGTGGGTGCAGTGGCTCACACCTGTAAGTCCAGCACTCTGGGAGGCTGAGGAAGAAGGATCTCTGGAGCACAAGAGTTTGAGGTTGCTGTGAGCCAAGATAAGGCCATGGCACTCCACCTGGGGGACAGAGTGAGACTCTGTCTAAAAAAAAAAAAATAATAATAATGCACTTTGGCTGGCACAGTAGCTCATGCCTGTAATCCCAGCACTCTGGGAGGCTAAGGTGGAGGATCGTTTGGAGTCAGTAGTTGGAGACCAACATGAGCAAGAGCAAGACCCCATCTCTATTAAAAATAGAAAAATTTCATCACTGTAAGATGACTTTTATTCTACCATTAGATCGTTTTCCCCCAATTACAAAAATTGAGATATAATTTTCTTAAACTACAAATCACTAGTTTATTTTATTTTGTTTATTTTTTGAGATGGAGTCTTCGTCTGTCACCCTGGGTAGAGTGTCATGGTGTCATAGCTCACAGCAGTCTCAAACTCCTGGACTCCAGGGTTCCTCCTGCCATGGTGTCATAGCTCACAGCAACCTCAAACTCCTGGACTCCAGGGTTCCTCCTACCGTGGTGTCACACTCACAGCAACCTCAAACTCCTGGACTCCGGGGTTCCTCCTGCCATGGTGTCATAACTCACAGCAACCTCAAACTCCTGGACTCCGGGGTTCCTCCTGCCGTGGTGTCACACTCACAGCAACCTCAAACTCCTGGACTCCAGGGTTCCTCCTGCCATGGTGTCATAGCTCACAGCAACCTCAAACTCCTGGACTCTGGGGTTCCTACTGCCATGGTGTCACACTCACAGCAACCTCAAACTTCTGGACTCCAGGGTTCCTCCTGCCGTGGTGTCATAGCTCACAGCAACCTCAAACTCCTGGACTCCAGGGTTCCTCCTGCCTCAGCCACCTGAGTATCTGGTACTGTAGACATCTATCACATCCAGCTAGTTTTTCTATTTTTACAGACAGGATCTCTCTTTGCTCAGGCTGGTGTCGACCTCCTGAGCTCAGGCAATCCACCCACCTCAAGCTCCCAGAGTCCTGGGATTACAGGCATGAGCCACCTACACTCACTATTTAAAAGTATCTTATTCGATTGTTTATGGCATATTCTTAATGTTGTGTAGCTTTCATCACTATCAAATTCTAGAATATTTCTATCTTCACCCTCTAAAGCGGGTGTCCTCAAACTATGGCCAGCGGGCCACATGAGGCGGTATGCTTGTATTTGTTCCCGTTTTGTTTTTTTCTTTAAAATAATATATGTGCATTGTGCATAGGAATTTGTTCATAGTTTTTTTCTTTAAACTATAGTCTGGCCCTCCAACGGTCTGATGGACAGTGAACTGGCCCCCTGTTTAAAAAGTTTGAGGACGCCTGCAGAGAAACCCTCCCCATCCTGCCGCTTCTGGATCCTGCTTATAACCCCGGGTCGCACAGCACAAATGGTCTCCTGTACCTGGACACACTGTCCTCAGGCTCATTCGTGTTGTAGCAAGTGTCAGCGCTTCATCCTCCTTTATGAATGGACAGTATTCCATTGTGTGGATCAACCACATTTTGCTTATGCCTTCATCACTCGATAGCACTTGGGTTGTTTCCATTTGGGGGATAATGTAAGTAGTGCTGCTGAGAACATTCACATATAATTTTTTGCATGGTCCTATGTTTCCAGTTTCTTTTGGGGATAGACCCAAGAGGGGGATGGCTGAGTCACCTGGTAATTCTATTGACGTGTGAGGACAGTTTTCTTTAGCAGAGGCTCCATTTTGCAGTGCCACTAGAAAACCACAGGGGCTCCAGTTTCTCCGCATCCGTACCAACACTAGGCATTTCCTGTTTATATTTTCATCTGTGTTGCAGCCATCCTAGTGGGTGTGAAGTGGTAGTTCACTGTGGTTTTTGGTTTGTATTTCCTTAATAACTAATGCTGTTAGGCATCTTTTTACATTCTTTCCATTTGTGTATCTTTTGCGAAGAAATATTTACTGCAACCTTTTGCCCACTATTAATTGGATTATTTATCTTTTTGTTGTTAAATAGTAAGAATTTTTTTACATCTTCTGCATACAAGTCCCTTATCATATATATAATCTGCAAATATTTTCTCCTAACCTGTGGATTGTGTTTTCACTTTCTCAATAAGAGTCCGTCCTTTCATGTAAAAAAATTTTTAAATGTTTGTGAAGTCCAATTCATTTATTTTTTTCCTTTTATTGCTTGTGCTTTTGGCATCATATTTATGAAATAATTCCTCGATCCAAGGTCGTGGATGCTTCACCTATGTTTCCTTCTAAGAGTTTTTTTTACATTCAGACCTTTGATCTGTCTGGAGTTTATTTTCCCGTGCGGTATGATAGAGTACACATTCTTCTGCATGTACATCCAGATGTCCAGAGACATTTGTTGAGAAGACCCTTCTTTCTCCACTGAGTGGTCCTGGCACGCTTGTTGAAAATCAATTGACCCTTGATGCATGGGCTTATTTCTGGACTCTCAGTTCTGTTTTATTGCTCTCTTTATCACTTCCCCTGACCGTACCACACCATCTTATAGTAAATTTTGAAATCAGGAAGTGTGAGTCCTCCAAATTTGTTCTTCTTTTTTAATTCTTTCAGCTACTCGGGGCTCCTTACTGCCATATAAATTTTACGATCAGTTTATCTAATTCTGGAAAAAAGACTCTCCCTGTATTTATGTCTTCTTTAATTCCTTTCTGCAACACAGTGTGCTTTCAGTGTACGGGTCTGGTAATTCTTTGACTAATTTATGCCCCCAAATTTTATTCTTTCAAAAGCGATTATAAATGAATTTTTTTCTTAATTTCCTTTTCCTATTGTTCATGGATAGTGTAGCTAGCAATACAACCGATTTTTGCCTTTATTTTTATCTTTAATTTCACTGAACTCATTTAGTTCTAATAGCTTTTTATTTATATATGGATTCTGTAGGATTTTCTATATGCGCTGTTGGATTACTTACAAATAAAGAGCTTTACTTCTTCCTTTACAATCTCAAAGCCTTTCACTCCATCTTCTTGAGCAATTGTCCTGGTTGCTCCTTCCAGTACAGTATGAAGGAAAGGGAGGGGTTGAGGAAAGCAATTAGTCTTCCACCATGAAGTACGGTGCTAGCTGTGGGCTTTTTGTATGTCCTCCTCAACAGGTTGAGAAGTTTGTTCTATTTGCAATTTGTTGCATGCTTTTATTGGTAAAAGGTATCGTGTTTTGTCAAATGCTTTTTCATTGTCAACTGAGATGATCATATCATGTGGTGCTTGGCCTTTATTATATTATTTACATTTTTATAATTAATTTTGTTATATTAACAAGGTACACTATGGACTGATTTGTGTACGGTATCCAGTCCTGCATTCCCATTTGGTCATGGTGTGAAGTACACTTTATGTGTCTCTGGATTCGATTTACTAATCTATTTTGCTAGTGATTTTTGAATCGTGTACCTAGTGGGTATTAGTCTGTGGTTTTCTTTTTTGTGTTGTCCTTATGTGCTTTTGGCATCAGGATAATATTGGCTTCCTGAAATGAGTTGGAAAGGGAAATTTTCCCTCTTCTCTTTTGTTTTATTTTTTTTTTGGAAGAGTTTATGAATAATTGGAGTTGATTATTCTTTAACTGTTTGGTAGAATTCATCAGGAAAGCCTTCTGGTCCCCAGCTTTTCTTTGTGGGAAATTCTTTTTGTTACTAATTCAAATTCTTACTTTTTATAAATATATTCTGATTTGTATTTTTTGAGTTAGTTTCAGTAATTTTTTTCTTCCTAGGACAGTATAAGCTTCTCCTTTGTCCATTTCATATAAGCTATCTCCTTTGTTTGCACATTAAAATTTTCTTATATCAACACATTATTGCTTCATTGGAATAAATTCTATCTTTCTTTGGTATGTTATTCTTTTAATGTGGAACTGGACTCTGGTGACCTTTGTATTTAGATATTTGCATTAATGTCCACATATGAGATTGGCTTGTAGTTTTTGCTGTTTCTTTTTGTCAAGCTTTGGTATTGATGATATGCTCCCTTCATAAAAACAATTTGGAGGTTCTCTTATTTGTGAATGCCCTGAGATGCTTTAAATATTATTGAATATATTTGCTTTTTAATGATTTGTTCTTTGAAGAATTTACCTATTAATGCCACTCAGGCCTGGTACTTTCCCCCCTTTCTTTTCATTAGTGATAATTGATGTTTATATTTCTCTTCTCAAGTTACTTTCAGTGTATTATATTTTACAAAAAAATATTTAAATGGGGCAGCGCCTGTGGCTTAGTGGGTAGGGTGCCGGCCCCATATATCGAGGGTGGCGGGTTTGAACCCATCCCCGGCCAAGCTGCAACAACAACGACAACAACAAAATAGCTGGGCGTTGTGGCGGGCACCTGTAATCCCAGTTACTTGGGAGGCTGAGGCAAGAGAATCGCCTAAGCCCAAGAGCTGGAGGTTGCTGTGAGCTGTGAGGCCACAGCACTCTACTGAGGGCAATAAAGTGAGACTCGGTCTTAAAAAAAAAAAATTAAAATGGAATGATTATCTGAAAAATAGTAAAAAGTAGAGTAGCAAAAATTAGCAAGGAAACTCAGGAAACTTGGATGTATCAATAGCCCAGGAAGAGAGTAAAATGGAACTCCATTTAGAATAGGAATTACCTGATTTCACGCACATGTTTCCTGGGTTCTGTATTAGATGCTTTATTGTCTTATTTAAACTTACGGTAAAGTGAAAAAGTTATGGTTATTATAAACCTCCGTCTGCAGTGAACACTCGGGGCTGCATGTGGCGGGTCTCCCTGCCTGGGTCCGTCTCAGTTGCACCAGCCTTGAAGGCGAGTGTCGTGTGCCTTCCGAGCCTGCTCTCCCGGGTTGCCAACATGTAGTCGGCCCCTCGTGCACTGTTCTGGGGCTACCTTGTTTTCACTGAGCAAGGACATCCTCTACCTCAGGAAAGGCCCTGAGAATTAGCCCGTTATTTTATTGGCAACATACTCTCCCTCAAGGGGCTGTGCCACAGTGACTTCACCACTGCCTCACTGAAATGTTGGGTCATTTCCAGCTTTTCTTTATTTCCATAAATATATCAGTGAACACTGTGGGACTTTTTCCTCACAATAATTCACATAGGATGGATTCCTACAAGAGGCACGACTGGGCCAAAAGGAATGCGAATTTAAAAGTTTCATAGTTTCTGGACATTTGGCCCCCCCTAAGGCTATACTTTTTTTTTTTTTGAGGCAGAGTCTTACTCTGTCACCATGGGTAGAGCCCCATGGTGTCATCATAGCTCACAACAACCTCTAACTCCTAGGTTCAAGCAATTGCCTTGCCTCAGCCTCCGGAGTAGCTGTGACTACAGGTGCCAAAAGGCCCGGCTAGTTTTTCTACTTTAGTAGAGACGGGGTCTCACTCTGGGTGGTCTTGAACTCCTGAGCTCAGGTGATCCACCCACCTCGGCCTCCCAGAGCTCTGGGATTACAGGTGTGAGTTTGTTAGAAAAGAAAAATAATAATAAAAATAAAAATAAATAACAATTTTTGCTAACATAACATACAGAGAATGGCCTGACCAAGGCCACAATTCTTTGCATTTCTGTTACTGTTGTCATAATGGGTTTTGTCTTTTTTGGAGGGGACTGAGTCTTACTATGTCCCCCTTGGTAGAGTGCTGTGATGTCACATCTTATAGCAAACTCAAACTCTTTGGCTTACGCGATTCTCTTGCCTCAGCCTCCTGAGTAGCTGGGACTACAGGCATCTGCCACAATGCTGGCTATTTTTTGGTTGCAGTTATTATTGTTGTTTAGCAGGCCCTGGCTGGGCTCGAACCCATCAGCCTCAATGTTATGTGGCCGGCACCCTACTCACTGAGCTATGGTTGCCACGCTGGTTTTATCACTCTTTAAAATTTTGTGAGGCAGCACCTGTGGCTCAAGGAGTAGGGTGCTGGCCCCACATACCAGAGGTGGTAGGTTCAAACCCGGCCCGGCCAAAAACAAAAATAATAAAAATAAATAAAAATTTTGCTAACATAACATACAGAGAACAGTCTCTATTATTTTAATTTGCATTTCCCTGGTCCCCTCGAGGCAGGGCATCTCTCCCTACATTTATCGAGTGTTTCCACGTTCCTTTGCCACATTTCTCATGCTCTATAAACCATTCAGGGCATAGACAGAAGTTTTCCAATTCATTTTACAAAATGACACAAATCTGCCAACTCACATAATCCTGATAAAAAGGGACACCCCCCTACAAAAAACCATACAGCTCACTGATGAATATATATGCAAAAATAGTAAAGAAAATAGAGGCTTCTTTTTTTTTTTTTTTTTTTTGTAGAGACAATCTCACTTTACCACCCTCGGTGGAGTGCCGTGACGTCACAGGACTCATAGCAACCTCCAGCTCTTGGGCTTCTGCGATTCTCCTGCCTCAGCCTCCCGAGCAGCTGGGACTATAGGCGCTTGCCACAACGCCCGGCTATTTTTTTGTTGCAGTTCAGCCGGCCTGGGTTTGAACCTACCCTTGGCATATGGGGCCAGCGCCCTACTCACTGAGCCACAGGCACCACCCGAAAACAGAGGCATTTTATGCATAAAATATGTTCCTGGAAGTATGCACACAACCCCCATGTGTGGGCAGATGGCTGCTGTGAGGGCAGCCATAGTTTGTAAACAAACGGGCAAAAACCAGTGTGATGATTGGCCAAACAGGATTCTCATAGACCACACCCATGGGGAAAAAGTCCTTGTTTTAATCAGATGTGTGTAGTGAGAACAGCTGTTGAGACCTTTTTATTTATTTATTTATTTATTTATGAAACAGGGTCTTATTCTGTTGCCCTGTGAGTACAGTGTTGTCATCTCAGCTCACTGCAGCCTTGAACTCCTGGGCTCAAGGAATCCTCCTGCCTCAGCCTCCTGAGTAGCTTGGACTACAGGTGCACAATGCCACACCCAGCTAATTTTTATGGTTTAGAGACAGGGTCTTGCTGTATTGGCCAGGCCTCAAGTGATCCATCTTGGCCTCCCAAAGTGCTGGGATTACAGGCATGAACCACCACATCCCACCAAGAGAGCGTTTTTTCCTTATCCAACTGTTTAAAGTTTTCTTTGATTTAAGGGAAGAGATAATACCAGTTTTAGCAAAAGTGTAAGTAGAAACTGGAATTGATGCTGGCAAGTGGAGCTGGTGCAAACATGCACAAGGGTCAGGCAATATTTACACAGAGCTTAAGGATCTCTTTGGCCTAAGCATTCTATTTCTAAACATTTTTTTAAGGGAGTGCACATCAAAGAGTTATTTATAAATCTTAATAAACAAAACAGACAAAATCCTTGCCCTTAGTAGCTTATAAAAACTGTGTATTCATTTTTACATGTTTTTTTAATTGAAAGAGTCATTTATAAAACAGCATGAGCCTATTTTTTTCAAATCTATCATCTGTGTACCTAAGCATAAATTAAAGTTTGGAACACTACCTGCAAAAATGTATGTTAAAAATTATCAGAGTGGCAGGAATTAAGGCTTTTTGTTTGTTTACCTGTATGCTTGACAATGTACTTCTATTACAAAAGAGGTTGCTTTTGCATTACATTTGGCATGAGAAGAAATAGGGGGAAATTGCTAAGTAGCTACCTGTCTAACAATACGGGACTGGCTGCTGAACTGCTGTGCACTGAGTCATTAATTATAATTAGAAAATTCATAATTCTTCTTGAACACCCACCGGGTACTAGGGGCTATAAGCATTAGGAGTTTTTTGGTCCTTCTGCATCGTACATGTGACTGTGCCTTTCCTTAAGAAAAGAAAAAGAGAGAGAGAGAGAGAGAGAGAGAGAGAGGGAGAGAGGGAGAGGGAAGGGGTGCTTACTTGTTGCTGTCACAGCCCCGCCACCCATCTCTTGCCCTCGGGAGCAGGCCCAGGCTGCCTCCCCCACTACCCTCGGCAGGCTGATTCTGCAAGCACCTCTCTGGAACTTTCTTTTACATTTTTCCTCTCTGCCCTGCTGCCTGGATAGTTGGCCTAGTTAAGACAAGTGTTCTGGTATGCTGGAAAAGGTGACTTTCCTTAACCACAAGTGAGAAACCTTCTGTCCCTAATCAGGTCAATGGTATAGCAGATGTAAGTGGCCACTTGGAAAAGACAGGCGGGCCATTTCCAGAAAGTAGAACCCACCCCACACTGACCAGCAGCAAAGCAGATATGGCTTTACCACATTAAACTCTGTGCCATGACCAGGCCATAGGACACTGCAGGGACAGTACCTACCTGAATGGCAGTGTTTCTGCAGACTCACTCCTACCAGAGCACAAACCACTGTCCACTGAGAGCAGAGGTGACAGGTGCCCACAGGTGTGAGGTTGGCTCCAGCCTGGCCTTGTTGTTAGACTCCTGTAATTACTTCCGTAGGCATTTGCTGAATGCTTAGTGGACCTGTGGGGTGTGTGCCCACGGTTCTGCTTCAGTGGTAATTTCCAGTGCATCACTCTTTTCCCAAGTCCACTTCCAGGGAGCTCGCTTTGAAGCTCTCAGGCCTGCCCAGACACCTGGCTGTGGCCTGGCCCCACACGTCTCCTCCCCCGGTCAAGTTCAGCTGAGGAGCCCCTCACCCCCACCCCCATTCTTCCTGTCTCACCTGACTGGGGCCTCTCCAGAAAGGTCTCCTGTGGACACGTGGGCAGGGCCTGGCCTTTCAGTTTGGTGCGGGCAGGGGTGGAGAGAGTGGAGGTGATATTCTGGACACCCTCCTGGCCTTCATCTGCCCTGTGTACTGGGTTTCTCAGTAAATTTGATTTTTCAGAAGGATTCCTTAGATGGCTTGGGCAAGTGACTTGAACTCACTTTTCCTCTTCTGCAAAATGGGCACCCTGACAGGACCTCCTCGCTGGGCTGCCCTGGGATTAGTGGACACAGGTCTGTAGCTCACTGTCAGTGCCCCGCTATGCTTGTCATTGAGCCACTGGCCTGTGGCGACCCTTTGCTTCTCCACTCATAGGCGGCCATGTTGTAGAACTGGAGGAAGCCAGCTCTAGCACGGAGGTCTGACCAGGGCCTGGGACTAGATGTGGACACTGGAATCCCTGGGGATTAACTCTTGAGTCTGTCACTCTCCCCTTAGCAAACCCTCTCCCGACCTGGTACAGGGCTTGTCTTGGGGACAGCAGCCACACCACACGGCTGAGCCCAGAGGGCCCCTCTGCTCCTCTAGGCCAGCGGCAGCTCTTTGGAAATGGGTTGGGCTGGGAGGGGGCAGCTCTGTGGCGGGTGCACCCTGGGGAGCAGCTGTTGGAGGACATCTGGGGAGGCTCAGGGCCCTTCCTGGAAGGAGGGCAGTCTGGCTGGGGCTGGGCAGTGGGTGACCCTATGTGGCTGTGGTGTGCTAAAGCTGAACAGATACAAGGCCTTGGCACTGGAATGCCAAGTTCAGACCAGGCTGTCCTCTGGGGCAGCAGAAGGGGCTGACCCCTGGAGTGGGTGGACAACTGGCCAGCCAGTCATCTGGAGGAGGAAACAGGGCCTAAGAGGAGGGGTCTGAATTCAGAGGACATCAGATGGGGTCGGGGGTTCCCTTTGGGGTTCCAGAACCTCTGGAAGCCCCGCTGAAAGTGGGGGCTTGGGAAGTAGTGTGAGTGGGAGGTGGTAGCAATCACCTGGGTCAGCATGGACAAAGAGACCCCAGCTGGGGACAGGCACTTGTACCTGTACTGGAGGATGCCAGGCCTGACCTGACCCCTGCCCTGAACCAGAGGCTCCAGACTGTGGAGGTGGTGGGGGCACCAGACCCCACGGGCAGCTTCCGCGCATTCTGCGACCTCACTGGTCCAGGGAGGACATGTTACCTGTAGGGGCTTGGCTTCTCCGACCTTCTACCCCCAATGACAGACACCCACAAACAACAACACTGCCCAAGTTTAAGAACGTCCTTTAATCACACACTTCTCATCCACAGACGTCTACAGGGTAAGCAGGTCTGGCAAACGGGGGTGGGGGAGTGGGGTGCTGGGAGAGCTGTGTCTATGGGGCAAGTAGGTCTGGCAAATGCAGGAGGGGTGGGGGGCTGGGAGAGCTGCGACTTCTAGGAAATGCCTATGGCTCTTTTTGGCAAGGGGCGGGGCAGGGCGCGGGTGGGGAGGGGCCCAGCCCTCCAGGCTCTTGCCTTGTGGCTGCCGCCTACACCATGGTGTCTGGTCGTTTGGTCTTCCAGACCACCAGTGATGTCATCAGCAGTGTCACCACAATGGGGAGCACGACGAAGGGGCAGAGGATGGTATGGGGCGGCTCCAGCAAGGTCCTGCCGGAGGTGGGGCATTGTTTGAAGTAGTGCCGGTGGACAGCGATGAAGAACTTGTCCACCTCTGCGTTGGGCCAGAAGCAGCCCATCTTCACTGCCACGCGCTGGGTGCAGTCTGTGAGCTCCCCATAGCTCCTGTGGGAAGAAAAAGAGGTCATCAGACTCTGGGCCATGGGGGAACCCAGGCAGGACCCAGCTGGGGGCTGCCTCCCCTCACATGGGAAAGTACCCCAGGAGACCAGGTGCCCAGGGCCCTGGCCACAGGAGCTGAGGTTCTTACAGTGCCAGGAGATTCCTGGACTCCTGAGCTGGGGGATTGGTGGCTGTGAGAGGGGCACTGGTAGGACTGTAGTGCGATGTGTGTGTGTGACTGTGTAATTCTGTGTGTGACCCTGTGTGTGGGTGTGACCGTGTTATTCTGTGTGTGCGTGTGGCTGTGTTTTCCTGCCTGGGACCCACAGGGCTCTCTACATCCTTATCCTGGAGTGTGGCTCTGGTGCCTTTGCCCATAAGTGTGGCCTTGACCAGCCTCTAGCCAGGGTAGAGGGAAGGAGGCAGAGGTGGCTGTGCTGTGGGTGTGTACCTAGGGCACGGCTCACAAAGAGGCCATCCTGAGTCCTTCGGACCGAGGGTTCCAACCCCACCACCAGAAGCAGTGAGCTGCCCCAGCCCAGCCCCTTGGGATGGTCTCAGAACACTGTCCCCAGCCCAAGGCAGCCTCCTTTCCCACTGCAGCCCGCAGGACAGGGCTCCCCGAGGAAATATCAAATTCCATCTCTTCCTCTCTCAGTCAGCTTTTCCACAGACATGGGCTCATGGGCCACAGGATACTTCTGAAATGAAGCAGAACAGCACCATTCCCAAGTGGGCCCTGCTGCAGCCGTTCTGCGTCATCTTCCATCTCAGGACGTGGGAACCAAGTGCCCCGTCACAGTGCAGGAAACCGAGGCACAGAGATCGCACCTCTTGTAGGGCTGAGCCCAGACCACACTGGCTCCTGCTGCCCCCGACCTCTTACTCTACAAAAGGAAGAAAGGCCCTTATGGTGTTTGCAAGGGGGCTCGGGGGCTGTCTCAGGGCTGATGGGCTCACAGGGGTCTTGGTGGCACTTCACTGTTGTCATCACCTCCATGACAACCTCTCCCATTGCCAACACACACTGGGTGCTCATGAGTATGCCAGTGTGGGCTCAGTGGTTCTGCTTGTGATCTCACTCACTCCCAAATGTCAATGTTACCATCACTTTACAGAAGGAAAAATGGGGTTTAGGAAGGTTCCAGAGCTGCTGGAAGGCTGGGATGCAAGGGTCAGGGTCCGACTGCAGGGTCCTCACCCCTGCCCTGGAGGTAGAGCAGAGAACCTCCCGCCTGTAGGTGCAAAGAAGCTGATCTGTGGGTAGGAACATGCCCTAAACCCTTCCTGCAGTCCCAGACTCTTTTCTCCAGAGCAGCAAATACCTTAAGCTGCTGAAGGAAGGACAGCAAAGTCTGTCACCCCCAGGGCATAGGCAAAGGCACACTATGGCTGGGGGAGGATAAGAAAGAATTCTTTTCCCTTGGGAGGGCCCAGGAAACCATCCCAAGCCTAGGATCTTGCATAATACCAGAGGTCTGGAGAAGGGAGGGAGACTCTCACCCAAGATCTCTGCAGAGAAAAGGCAGAGTTTGGGTGCCACAGGAAGGAGAGAAAGCAGTGTGGAGGCTGAGGGCACATGGCCTGTCTAAACTGGGCTGGATCAGGACACAGAGAACCTCGTGCTATGCCCCAGTACAAATCTGCAACAGAGAAACAATCAGCAGCCGTGTGCTGCTGAGTAGAGTAGGGTAGGGGAGGGAGAGATCTATGCTGTGGCACAGGCAGGTGAAGGACAGCTGAAAGAGGAGGTGGGACACCTCCCTGAGGAATATTCTCCAGAGCCCTAGCCCCTGCCCTGAGCACAAGGCAATTGCAACCCACTGCTAGAGATATAAGAGGCCTGTGGTGCATTGAAGGCAATCAACAAATTCCAAAGCCATCTCAATTCCTGACAGGATTGATTCAAGTTCTACACGTATAGACAGAAAGAACATCTGCTCATTTCCAGATGTAATACTATTTACCTCAATCTCTTCAACAAAAAATTATAAATCTTTTGCTCAAAAGCAACAAAAAACAACCAAGCCATTGCCAAGAGGCAAAATAGTCAATAGAATAAAACTCAGAGGTGACCTAGATATAACTCTTAGACAGGGAATGGTTCATATGATAAAGGGTCTAGTGCAAAAGGTAGATAATATGCAGGGACAGATGGGGAATTTCAGAAGAAAGAAGCAAACTCTCAGAAAGTCAGACACTCACTAGAGAAAGACCTGCTTTGATGGGCTCATCAGCAGACATGACAAGTGAGGAAAGAGCTGCTGAAATTGAAGATAGGTCAGTAGAAATTACTCAAACTGAAAAAAAAAAAAAAAGAAAAGAAAAAAAGGGGGTAAAAACCATAGCATAACAAAACATCCAAGAGCTCCGTAAAGTAACATTATAAATGATATCAACTCCAGCTCGTAATTTAAGCTTTAGAAGGAGGAGAGGGATTGGAGAAGAAATACTTGGAAAGTTGGTGGTTAAGGTTTTCCAAAAACAACGAAAGCATCAATGCTACAAAGTCAAGAATCTCACAGAACCCCAAACAGGACAAGAAACAAATCAACAGCAACAAGTAACCACATGGACATACCAAAGTGCTAAAAACCAAAGACAATGAAAAAATCTTGAAGTTGTTCAGAGAAACAAAGCCAGATCCTGAGGAGCAATGACATTCGGCAGCACACTCTCATCAGGCCGGAAGCTGGGAGACGGTGGGCGGCGGCTTCAGGGGCTGCAGGTGCAGAGTGGGGGGCACACTCCTGGCAGCCCAGAATTACACACTAGTGAAAATCTTTCAAATATGGAGTTAAAATAAGAACCTTTTCAGAAAAAAAGAAGCCAGGAGAATTCGTTGCCAGCAGATCTGTACTACAAGGAATTTTAAAGTTCTTCACTCAAAAGAATAAACCAGAAAGAATTTTATATCTACACAAATGACAAGCTCCAGAAATAGTAAAAGTGAAGATAATTAAAAAGTACTTTCCCATATTTTAAATCTAGAACGTGAATACATGGAGCAGAGGCCTCATACCAACAGTGAGGAGGCCTCGGGAGGCTTGAGAGGCTGCCTGGGAAAAAGGGGGCCTCCCCAGCATCCAACGCCCCTCTCGACCATACAGTTATGGTATTTCTTCTCTGGCTGCCCTCTGGTCAGCATCCCAAGTGCACAGGGCCCCCCTCAGCCTATGCAGGGGCCAAGTGGATGAGGTTCAAGGAGGGGGACGGGCCAAAGGTTTGGGGGCTCCCACAGTTCACTGGCACCAGGATGTGTGGTCTCTCTAAGTGAACAAGGACTCAGGTTTCAGGGAGAAAACAGACATAAAAAAAGCCCCAGGAAGTCCCTGTGACAGACAGTCTTATTGTGAGGAAAATATGAATTAGTGCATATCCCGTGCCTGGCACATGGCAAGCATTAAATGTGCCAGGCGTTGTTACTGAAAGGCAAAGTTTGGCTTTTGCAGCTGGTTGACACCTGCTAGATGCTACGGAACCAGCACTGGTTTGGGCGATTATCCTTCCCCGACTACACCCTCACCAAACTTGAAGTTAGTTTTGGTGCTCTGCAGACTCAGTGACAATTGGTCCTGAACACTGTCCCCCCATCCTCTGTGGCCTGAGGAGTGGGGCTGGGATGTCTTTTCCAAGAGCTGTTTTGCTCTCTGGGGTGCTAAGCAGATCGGGAGGGAGCCCAGGACTCAGGAAGCCACATCGCCGCAGACCTCATCCGAGGTTGAGCAAAGGGTGGGCTATTCTGGGAGCAGACACTCTTTCCCTGATAGCCTTCTAGATCGAAAAGGCACTTATGTCTAAAAATATCTCTAATGTGCAGTCGGCTGCCCACTTCATCCTGTTTATTTATACAGAAATGACAGCTGAAACTTTCAATAAATGTGAGCTCTGTCAGCAGGGATGTGACACGCAAATTCCCCAGAGAGTGCAAACATTCTTCTGCGCAAGCGAACACAGCACTGACTGAAGGAACTAAAACAGTTGTAAAAATACTCTGGCTTTAACTCTGAAGTTTCAGTTCTTGTGTCACTGAATAATTGTCCTTTTTTGGCTAGGACTTTCTCTTCTGGGCCCCTAAGCAAACTTTACTTGGACTGTTCCTGAATACTATGGTGGGAGTTTCCAAAGTTTCTGGCTCCCACCTCAAGGCCCCAGGTTTTATGATTCACAGTTGTTTAACCTGCTGATGAGAAAGCGTGTCCACTGATGCCCACAGGCAAGTCATCTGCTCTGGGGACACCCTGTGATTGCAGTGTGTCCCAGCCAGCCCCAATATGAAGCATCTGAGCCTGGGCCCTGGTACCCCACAGACCTGGGTTCAAATCCCAGCTTCACTGCTTATCCTGGAGACCTTGTCTCATCTACTGGAGCGCTGTTCTCCTTACATTAAAAGACAGAGGCAGGTGCCTGCCCCACAGGGTGGCTGGGCAGACCAAGCTAAGCGAGATAGCGAGTTCAACTTACAATAGGTGCCCACTCGTTGACCAGGCAACACATGTCTAAATCTTCAGGAAGAAAGCACTGTGGGGATTCAGTTCTGTCATCTGCAGCTGGACCTGCCTCCTGCAGCCTGGCGGCTCACAGCTCGGCAGCTTCTACAGTTTCCGGTCCCTCTGGGGGTGGAGCCACCACCTGACCTCCTGGCCTTCAGAGCAGGTGATGCACCTCAAGGCTGGCCTGAGCCTGTCAAAATGCCAGGGTGGGAGGTGGTATTCAGATAGGGAGTGTGGGGGGCTGCAAGGCACAGAGGGGGTCCTCATTTCTTTTGGAAATACAAATGACCAACAAGCACCTGAAAACAATTTTTACCTGTCTAATAAAAAAGGCCAACATCCAAATGGCACTTGTTATCAAAATGAAAGTACTCAGTGCTGGTGAAGGTGTGGGAGATCACGTAGGCAGTGATGGGAGATAAACTGGCATGATTTGAGGCAATATGCAGTAACTTTAAAATCATAGATATGCTTTGACCCAGTATTTCCATTTCTGGGAATTAATCTAAGTTAATAATGTGAAATGCAGACAGCAGTCCTGTAAGGGGTCCATTGCAGACTCGTGAAAACAGCCAAGGCTAGGATAGTGGTCACAGAAACTATATCTAAGAGGCTTTACTGTACAGCTATTAAAGTTATAACAGGAAAATATGCATGTTATAAAGCTGAATCGTGCAGCAGGAGACTGGACCAGGTTACAGACACGAAGTGGGCTCTGTGTGCAATGAGCCATGTGGAAGGAGACACTGGAATGGTAACGGGGCTGTGAGCGCCAGAATGATCCCGACGCAAGGACTTTCACCCTCTCATCTCGACTTGTTTTCCACAGTGAGCATATTTTATTTACATTCAAAAGCTTATTTTAGGAAAGCGGTCCACAGAACACTGGACATTGACATCACTGACTCTGCAGCCACCTTGCCTTGTTTCTGGGACAGCTGCAGCCGCCTCCTCAGGGGCTCAGACAGGCAGGGCCGGGGCCCCCTGAGGGCGGCTGCAGGGTGCTGGACCGGAGGACAATATTGCATGTAATGGAACAGGGCCCAAACTGAGTGCTGAGAAAAATTCATAGCTGCAAATTATCATTACAAGAAATGAAAATAAATAAGTATCCAGATTTAATTAAGTATCCGAATAGCTGGGAGGTGCGCACCACCACTCTTGGCCGCTAGATGACTCTTTAGAAAAATACTTACAATGAAAGAGACATTTTCCTAAATAGTATTAATATAATCTAGGGGGAAAAAAGCAGAGAAACCCCTCCCCCCCCACAAAACAACATACAAAACCACAGATAGAATATTAGAAAAAGTATAGTATTAACCAGTAAAAAAAATATGTTAAAATTTAGAAAATCCTCAATGAATTGGGATACTTTGGGGGAAATTATATACTAGCAAATAATGACTTAAAATTAAGTATGAAATCTGAAAAGAATGGAAAATATTATTAAAGAATGATTTTCCCACAAGGTATTAGAACTAGGCAACTCTTTCAAATTCTTAAGATCACAGAAAAAGATGTCAAGCTTCCCAGTTCATTTAAAGAAGTTAACAGAGCCTGGTCCTCACCCCATGGCATGCCATGTGCCCAGTGCATGCACACACATACAGAGGGGACAGACACCCTTCACTTCCACTTAGAAACAGACACAGAAGTCCTCTATAAATTATAATGCTAGCAAATTTCATCTAGCTGCGCGGAACACTCTAGAGGAGGCTGATTTCAGGAATGTTTTAAATCTGTTCCTATAAAATCACACTTCCACATGTCCAAGGAACAAACATTCTATCAGCTCAGTACACCCTGAGCAGGCATTTGATTCAACATTCATGTCTGTTTTTTTAAAAAAAGCTCAAACTTGGGTGGCGTCTGTGGCTTAATGGAGTAGGGCGCCAGCCCCATATGCCAGAGGTGGCAAGTTCAAACCCAGCCAGCCCTGGCCAAAAACTGCAAAAAAACCACAACCTTGAAAACCATGAAGAGGATCTTTTCTATACCTGATAAAAGTCTTTTCAGGCTGGGTACAGTGGCTCTGCCTATAATCCCAGCACTCTAGGAAGCCACGGCAGGAGGCTCCCTTGAGTTCAGGGACCAGCTGGGGCAAGAGTGAGACCCAGTCTCTACCAAAAATAGAAAAATTAGTGTAGTTGTAGGTAGCTGAATTTGCAGCTACTCGGGAGGCTGAGGCAGGAGGATTGCTTGAGGCCAAGAGTTTGAAGTTGCCGTGAGCTATGATGATGCCACGGCACTCTACCCAGGGCAACAGAGTGAGATTGTCTCAGAAAAAAAAAAAGAAAAAAGCTTTTTCTCAATCAACAGTAGGCATCACCTTTCTTTCTTTCCTTTTTTTTTGAGACAGAGTCTAACTCTATCACCCTTGGTAAAGTGCTATGGTGTCACAGCTCACAGCAACTTCCAACTCTTGAGCTAAGAGTTTTCTTTTGCCTCAGCCTCCCAAGTAGCTGGGACTATAGGTACCCACCACAACGTCCAGCTATTTGTTGTTGTTGTTGTAGTTGTAATTGTTGTTTAGCAGGCCCAGGCTGGGTTCGAACCCACCAGCCCTGGTGTATGTGGCTGGCACCCTAAACGCTGAGCTGCGGGCACCAAGCCCAGACATCACATTTCTTACTGGAACATTGGAGACACCTTCCTCACAGTCAGGAACAGGCTTCTTTCAGGTCCAGGGGATCAGATCTGTCTTCTCCTTTGTGGTTTCTGCCCAGGATTCTATAAACAGTTATGTCAGGACCTTTGCAGAGCAGGACAGGCTGGCCACTCACTACGCCACTTCTTCTGTAACAGAGACCATGCTGGGGCCAGCCTGGCCTGGCGTGCCGCAGACGTGGGGTGTGCAGGGTCTGCTCATTCCCCCAGAGGCCTCAGCCCAGACCCAGGGACGAGGCGGCCTGTGCTTTGCTCTCCCACTGGCAGCTGAGTGTGTCAGCCTGAGGCTGCTTCCTGCCTGTCTGCCCACCACTGAGAGACAGGGCAGCTTTCGTTTGCTCTGTGTTGGGGGAACATATAAGGAAGTCTTCATTGTTCAATTAAAACTACTTCACCTCAGCCACTGTCATCAACCTGAAAAGTGGGTGCTGGGCTGGCAGGACCCGAGCCTGCTGTGCACGCCTGGAACTCGCCTGCACAAGTGGCTGCTCCTGCGCTGAGGCTTGGTTGCAGGAGAGTGGAAAGATGGATTTCTGTCTGTCAAACCCTCCCTAAATCAGTCTGGTCGGAGAGAAATCCAATCAAAGTAGGGAAAAGGCTGCACGACCACGGGTTAGAAGTCCTTACACATCTCTGTGGGCCCAGGGAAGCCAAGCACTCGGCCATGCACAGCGCTGCTAAGACGGGAACATCATCATTGGAATCCGTGTCATCGCTGGGTGCAGATAACAACTTTCTCAGGGATTTCCGCAAGATTCCTTTTTTTTTTTTTTAAGAGACAGAGTCTTACTTTGTCACCCTTGGTAGAGTGCTGTGGCGTCACAGCTCACAGCAACCTCCAACTCCTGGGCTTAGGCGATTCTCTTGCCTCAGCCTCCCGAGTAGCTGGGACTACAGGCACCTGCCATAAGGCCTGGCTATTTTTTGGTTGCAGTTTGGCCAGGGCCGGTTTGAACCCGCCACCCTTGGTATATGGAGCCAGCATCCTACTTACTGAGCCACAGGCGCCGCCCTAGATTTCCCTAAGATTCTTAACATGATTTATCTGCTCACTGTGCAACACAGACTCCTGCCATCCTAGCAAGGCTCTCTTCCCAGGGAGCACAGGCGATGCCAGCTTCACCTCTGCCCAAAGAATGTCCAGGATGAGCATGGGTCACACACCGAGGCTTCCACTAAGACTCTCGGTCAGTAAACAACAAAAAGCACCACCACCACGTGATGCCTTGCCAAGTTCCGGAAATCAATTCCATCCCACACCTTGGTTACCAGCTAAATATTGTACTTCCCCCACCACCGACTGGGTGCTCCCCGACCAAGGAGGACAAAAGCCTCTGTCTTTTGGGAACAAGAAAACTGTGAATAGTGCACAGAAGAAGGAACCCTGGGGAGGGTTCAAGGTAACAAGAAGACTATAGATGGAAACAGGCCCAGTTCTTCCACTGCTGTGCAGGAGCCAACAACCCCCCACATCGCACAGCAGGCAACTCAGAACACGCTGATAAGCAGCAGACTTGGGCTGCTAGGGAATGTGCCGGTCCCCTCTGCACCTTGCCTGGGGAAGGCAGATGTGGCACCAGGGCCTCTGTGGCCTCCTGGCTCCCTTCACGGTCATGCTGGGCCCCTGGCTCTGTCCCCTTCCCTATCTTTTAAGCTCTTTCACTATCTTCTATTCCTGGCCCAGGGTGAACCTGGTTCTCTAACCCTAGAACATTCTGCAAAGGAAACCCTTAAAACAGTCTTCTGGGGTCAAGCCAGCTTAGGAAATGCTGCCCACAGGAGCACTTCTGACTTCCAGCACAGGAGAGGCCCCGTCTGCCCCAGAGCGATCCACAGCCCCGACTTCACCGTGCCCCGGCTTACCTGATACCCCCTCCCACTGTGATGACCTGCCTCCTGCGACTTCTCTGTGCCCCGGCTGACCTGATCCCACTCAGGCTGTGATTACCTGCCTCCTGCGACTTCACTGTGCCCCGGCTTACCTGATCCCCACTCCTACTGTGATGATCTGCCTCCTGCGAATTCACCGTGCCCTGGCTTACCTGATCCCCACTCCCACTGTGATGACCTGCCTCCTGCGACTTCACTGTGCCCCGGCTGACCTGATCCCACTCCGGCTGTGATGACCTGCCTCCTGCGACTTCACTGTGCCCCGGCTGACCTGATCCCACTCCGGCTGTGATGACCTGCCTCCTGCGACTTCACTGTGCCCCGGCTGACCTGATCCCACTCTGGCTGTGATGACCTGCCTCCTGCGACTTCACTGTGCCCCGGCTGACCAGATCCCACTCCGGCTGTGATGACCTGCCTCCTGTGTCCTTTCTGGGGGAAGCAGCCGCTTGCTCCACTCCTGCTTCAATAGCAGGGAGATCAGGAGAAGGGGGTGGGGGGCACTGCCCTTCTCTTAACACCTCCAGTCTGTTGCCTGTTCCTGGGGGCCTGCCTGGAAGCCCTTTGGAATAGCCACAGGCCCCCTAACATGCTGCTTTCTCCAACTCAGTCCTTGGGTCCTGACTCTACACCTCTGTCTAGGACACCTACCCTGGCCTTGTCCTCTCGGCCTCCATGGGCCCCTACCTTGTCCCTCTTGCCCTATTGTGGCTGCCTGTTTGCTGCCACCTTCATCCCTGGACGATGACCCCCCCTCCCAGGAGGGGCAGGGCAGGCTGCTCTGCAGCTCTGTACTCTGCTCGATCCTGGGTGCCCAAATCCCTGCAGGTGCACAACAGGGCTCAGTGAATGACAGTGAATGACAATGAGGCTGATGCGTCTGAGGCTCCAATGCCACCAGAGGGCACTGTCCTGGGCCCGGTTCCCAAGCCTGGGGGGTACAGTGCCTGGTGGCTGTGGTCAGTGGGCCCCAACATGGGCACAGGAGCCCTGGGGAGGTCTGAGATTCCTGCCTGGGCCTAAGGCTCCCCCATACCTCTCAGTGGCCCAGTCAGAATTACGAGTGTCCCTGAGTCGGCCTCACCCACCCCTGCGCCTTTGGCCCCCACCATCAGGAGGCACACTTTTGTGGGAGACGCCCTGAAGCACTCCGTCAGCTCAGCAACCCGAGTCCTCCTGTGTGCAATGGGGAAGGGAGCCCTCTGTTCCAGGCTGGGTGCAAGGCTTGGCCAGAGGATCCTAAGCTGGATCTCAGCCTCTGCCTCAGCCGGCAGCCCTGTGCAGGACACGGTCAGAGACACAGCCTGGTATCTTCATGTGGGAAGATCCCCCAGGATGAGATGAAGGCCACCTAGCCGGGGCAGTGGGGTGAGGCCGCCACTCCCGCCCTTGTGGAGAGGCGCCCAGCCAAGGTGGGCAACGTAGGGCTTTGCTGCCACATAGGCAGCTCTTAACCCAGGCCTGGCCGGGCCACAGTGAGAGCGTGGTTCTCATATCTGCTCACTCTTGGGAGGGCGGTGGAGGCCCTGTACCCCCTGTCCATGCTGTAGGCTTCCTCAGAGGGACCAAGCCTGCAAAGAAACACCCCTTGGGGGCACAGGGAGCAGGAGGCTCTCAGAGGGCTTCTCTGCACCCCCTGGAAGATCACATCCTGAGGACTGGAGGCTGCAGAGGTATGGAGGGAGGCTGAGGCCCAGAGAGGCCAGTGGGTGCATGCTGGCTCTCTGGAGAGGACACGCCCAGTCACTCCTCGGAACTGGTGGATACCCCATAACCAAGAGTGTCACACGGGAGCACTCAGCGAGCTGTTGGCATATGAAATGAGGATTGGGGAGGGCTGGAGTAGATAGCCCCACATGTCTCTGTGGCTGGCTGTGTCCTGTAAGGACAACATTCCTCATCCCTAAGACAGTTACAGGCCTGGCCTCTCTGCTGTTCCGAGGGCAGGGGCACCCTCACTGCTGCCCTGGAACAGATGACCTCACCTCCCCTCACGGAGCCGGCCAGGGTGACTGGGGGAGAAGCCAGAGGTGGCAGTGCAGAGTGGGGACTGGCCTGGGGGCCTGACTTGTGGCCAGCTTGGCCTCTACTCAGGTGGTCACCTCCCCTGACTCTCAGAAAGGGGCCATCCTGGATACCCTATCCCTGTCTTCAGGGTTCCTGCTCTGACAGATCTAGGCTGGGAGGACTCTGAGTGCCTCTGCCCACACTGGGAGGAAGTTGAGAGGGTCTAAATCCATCCCTGGCTTCATGTGCAACCGGCTCTGGCACCAGACACAGCTCGGGAGCTGCCAAGCCAGGCTCCCCACAGAGAGGCCCCACTGGGCAGGCATAATGCCTCTCCTGAGGACAGGCCCAGGCAGGGATTCTGCTCCTAGGCTGTCAGATGAAAGGCTGCTTTAAAATTTAGTGGGTATCCCAGGCAAGTCAAAGACTGTCTTATGCTGGCACCAGTATCTGGGCCTGGCAGGGGTGCTCTGTGCCTGCACTGATCCTGGCCCAGGGTCTGAGAACACTTGGGAGCCCTGCAGGCTTGCTGAACCCCCAGGAGATTTTCTGGGACCCCTGTGGGGACCCAGGTCTAGCTGCACAGCTGTGTGTGGTGGGACTGGGATGGTACATGAGCCTGCTGGGCCTAAGAGCTCCCAGCTCATGAGGACATGGGTGTGACATGTGTCTAAGCCTCAGGGTCAGGCATGACAGCTGGGACACCATATTTGGATGCTAACACCCTGGAGATAGTATCCTTATCCTTGAAGCAATGCTGGTAGCTAGAAGGACCCAAAGGATGCTCTGCCCTCCTTCCCCGAGGAACGCGTTGCTTCCCTTATGCCACTGGATCCCGCTGGGACCCCAGAGGATGCCCCCACTGGGCTGGCCTCTCCCACGAATCCTAGCAACTGGCCACTTCTGTCCCAGAGACCCCATCCCAGCTCAGGGCAACATCAGGTACGGCAGAAGGGCCCTGCACATTCCACACAACACAGTACTTATTGTGGGTGGGGCTTTGAGAAGTCACTTGTTACTGACCTTTGATGTTTTCACCCTTAAAATAGGTATAGTGGTCCCTGGCAGACAGAAAGGGTGTGATAAGAACCCCGCGGGGCCCCAACAGCCTTCCCAGGGCCCCACAAGTCTCTGGCTCACATAGCCCTAGGTAAGTGTCTCGCTATCACCCACCCGCCTCTGCACAAAAGCCCCACGTGTGTGGGCAGTTCTCGGCCTCCTGTCTTCTTCTTGAATCCACAGAGTCGGTAGGACCCCTCTGCAAAGAATACCATTTACAAGTAGAACTTGTCACCAGGCCTTGCGTTGAACAAGCTGTCAGAGGTGCTAGGAAGGACTGGCTTGTGCCATTAGGTGTGCGGGGCCCCGGCCAGTGTGGGGCACATGCCGGGGCCTTGCCCAGGATGTGAACCAGCCAGGGAGCCCAGACCCCACTGAGGTTGGTACGTGGAGCAAGAGCTTCCCACGGCCTGAAGTGACAACCAGGAAACTGGGGCAGGAACCTCACTGGTGCCTACTGTCCCTCAGGAAACCCTGACATCGGGGTGAAGCCCAGGTGGCATCCTGGTTGAGACCCAGCTGGGGGTGGGCTAGAGAGCAGGAAGTGGTCAAAGCCACCAGGAGGGGAGACAGGTGGTGGCTTCTCTGTGCCCTCACAGATTTCTGTCCTGTCTTCACTCCTGGCAGAAGCGCACACCAGCTAGCAGGGTACCCTGACATCGGGCTGGAGCTGGAGGTGCCAGTCCCCACCAGGGGGCTGAACCGAGGGAGGGTTGGGCTGGGGGATGTGGCCCCAGGAGAGAGAAGGTCCTGTCCTGCTGGGTCCTGAGTGGCCAGCACCACTGGCCACGTGCCCACTAATTCCTTAGCACACAGCTGCTGAGCTGAGTCAAGTATCTGGGTTCTGAAGGCCTCCATGGCACCGAGGTGCCCTTCCCTAACCTCTTAAAGGAGAACCATTACCACACAGGCATGGGGATGGGCCACCCTGTCCCCCTGGGATGGCAGCGAACACGTGTCCATCATTGTTTTTGAATGAGGTCACGCACAATGGGAAGCCACCATACCCCCTGCAAGGGTGATGCTTCCAGCCACCCACGGTGGCTTTTCCTGAGCTGAATTCAAAGCCATTATAGACACAAGCCTTGAAGCAGCCCCAGTGTCATGGCAGGACACTGAAAAATAAGTGTTGTGGGGACCCATAGAGCCCCAGACCCCACCTGGCTTCTAGGATGGAGGGGTAACATGGGGGTCTCACTTCCTACCTAGGTCCACCTGGGGAGGGGGATTCAGGCTGTGGTGCTGCCTGGCACAGCCCTCCCTGGTGGTCCTAGTGGCCCAGAGTCTGAGGACATGTGGCACGAGAGTTGCCTAAAGGCCCTTCCACAGGTGGTCCTGTCCCTGCCTCCTCTTAGGCTGCCACCCCCACCACACAATGACTGAACTCTGGCCTCCCCAAAAGAGTTTAGTCAGTATGCCCAATTGGTCTGGGGATAAAGGAAACTTGAGGTCATCGTATTAGTATCAATGGTAATATCCTAGTTATGAACTGCTGTACTAAAGAAAATAAAAATAGAATAACTAGAAAAACCCATCCAGAAAGATGTAACAAATAGAGGTGGAAATAGTGTGAGATACAGCAGATGGCAAAGGACATATGGAATTACGGGGGGAAGCAGGTCCTGAGTCCTTAGTTAATGGGGCAAGAAATATCTGGGTCCTCCAAGACCCAGGTGGGAACTACAGTGACAATAAAGCCCCATGTGTAACGAAGTCATTGCAAAACTAGTTCTCACAAAATTTTAAACTAAAAGGAATACTGCAAGCAACCGTGCCAGAAAAGAGGTCGTATTTAAAAAATACACAGAAATAAAAAAAAATCACTTCTGCCTTCTCTGGTGACAAAATACACACCCAGAGACAAGGGAACAATATCTAGAGGAGCTTCCGAGGGGGAGGCTTTCCCTGTAGACTCCTCAAACTGCCAAACTGTCACTCATGGCAAAGGCAGCAAGAAGTGCCTCAGAAATGTCTGAATTCTGAGGCTGTGTTAACACAGGGCTCACTCCGAGGATCTACTTCAAACAAGCCCTGAATTTAAAAGATACATGTAAAGGGAATGATGAGGTCCAAAACAAGACATACTTAAATTAATAAATTCTCTATTTGTTAATTTGCTCGATTTGCAAAGATAAGTAAACAAGAACCCAATCAGAGCAAAGGTTATCACTGATAAAGTATGCGGATAGGGCTGAGTAATAGCTTCCCTGCAACTGGGCACGGGGAATCTGGGGAGACAAGACTCCAGACATCTCTGGCCGGTGGGATCTGCCTATGATCATCCCTTTGAGGATACAGGGAGCCAGCAAGGGACTTCTGGACTCCAGGAGGAGGACAAAAACAGTGGAAAACTGGCAAGTGGCTGCATGTGTTCGATCGACCTAATCACGCCGGCAACCGTGAGTACAAGCAGCA
>CAUYPK010059216.1:0-22429 GCA_963574355.1 Loris lydekkerianus | reverse complement strand
ACAATGTGCTAGTTTCATATACAATCTGAAATATTCTCATCAAACTGTTCAATGTAGCCTTCATGGCATTTTCTTAGTTATTGTATGTAGACATTTGTATCTGTATTTAGTAGGTTTAGCCTGTACCCATTCTAAACAATTGTATGAAGATACTGATGTTAAAATATGGGAAGTTATCGTCAAATTAATATAGTACAAACTAAGTTACCGTCAAACTAATATACTAATATACTGTAAGTATGTTGGTACTTTTTAAAGGGTTGTAAATTTAATTGAATTTATAAAATGTTTTTTTGCAGAGCCTGAATTTTTTCATAACTCATAAATATTCTTTTTATAGTGTTATTTTCCCATTTTTTAGAATTGCACAAAAGAAAAATGAATTGAGATGACATTCTCAGTATCAGCTGGGATAGCACCACTATAAAATAGGCATATGTAAGTGTCTATTGTAAAAATGCTTAAAAAGAGAAAAGAAATCCTCAGTGCATATGTAACATATCAAGTACATACTTGTTTAATCATCATCTGCGAGGTGACAAGTAACCCAATTGTGTCAGAGAGGAAAGAATGTATAGGAAAGTGCCTTGTTCAGAATCACAGCAATAGTAAGAAGCTGTTAGGGTTTGAATGCACGTTCCTTAAACGTCAGCACTCTTGTCTTCCATTGCTGACGTTTTCTCGCCTTTTGAATTCTCTGGTTTTCTTCTTCTTTCTCTCCCCACCTTCTTTCCCCCATTCCCTTTCCCTACCACCCTGAGGCAAAGGTTTGATTTATATACAAGGAGGCCGTAACGTTCGTGTGCAATTGAGAATAGTTGTCTATTGCACGTGAACTTTACCTTCACCCCATACCCCGTGTATTTTGGTTTGTAGGTGTACTTGCAGACTGTATGTCATTTTGAATATGCGCTGCTAGTTCCTGCTTTTTTGATGGAACACTATTTTTCAGATCCCTCCTGTTGTGTTGTGGACATCACATCCATCACATCTGCTTCCTACAGGATGCTTTCTTAGCATGCAAACACATTTTACTTGTCCTCTCCCCTTAACGGAAGCCTCATTTCCTTTTAACTCTCTTTGATCATGAAGTTCTGTGGCGCTGAAGTACGTATTTTCACATAGAGTTAGGCTGCTGTTTATTTGGGATTTATAGTATATATATCTAAGAATGAGTTTCCTTTGTTGTAAAGTGTATGCAACTTAATGTAATCAATTAGTCTTGGTTTACATCATCTGAGTGATAAATGTGGCCAATTTAATTGGTCTGATATGATATTTGATTATCATTTTATCTGATTACTGATGAATCTGAGCATCTCCTTATTTACTTATTAGCATTAAATATTAGTCTTCCTCTTCAGGAAGTTCCCTACTCATACAGTTATTTATTTTTCTGTTTTGACCTTACTTATTTTCTTGTTGATTTTCAACAGTTTGTTAAGTTTTGGATATTGACTCCATATTTCTTCATTCTCTCTCTCTTTCTCCCCTCACCTTTTTTTCCCCATTCCCTTTTCCCACCACCTTGAGGCAAAGGTTTGATTTATATACAGGGAACCCATAAAGTTTGTGTGCAATTTAAAATAGTTGTCTATTGTATTTTTTAAACTTAATTTTATTGATTTTGCTTTAAAAGTTCTTTGCTTCTTCAAGTCTCACAGTTTTGTCTCATCACTGTATTTTTATGGTTCACATTAAAATTTTTAGTCCACCTTTGTGTACATTGTTAACTTAATCTTGGTTTTAGTTTGCCATAGAGTGAGCCAGTATTTCTAATGCTGTCTACTACATATTGAAATAGCATACCTATTTTCTAATTTGTTCATTTCGAAATATATTTTTTTTTTTACTTTTCAAGAAAGAAAAGTGACTCTTTAGTATCATAACACCTTTCCTTTAATAGAGATTGGTTCATCTTTTTTTTAATGAAGGCAAATAATATTTTATATCTGTTTTGAATCTGATCAAAAATACTTTCCCTGTGTATGTGACTAAGAGCTCATTTCTTTTTGTTCTTTCTGCTGAAGCCTAGAGTACTCAGGAAAAGTGACAGGGAATTTTAAGTTGAATATATAACAAAAAATACTTCTTTTTTCCTAACAACTAACATCAATATGTTACATGGTTATGCCATTTTAAACGAGAAACTAAAATTAAAAACAAGTTTTCATGGACTAAGAATAATGTTTTTGAATTGGTAAATTATATGCATTTTAAACAAAAGGTAATCATTCATATCCCTTCACTTATTCTCCAGACATAAACCTGAGAGTGTGGATGTAAGATTAGTATGGAATACGTTTCATCATAGCATTATATGGTTTTAATACATTTGTGTTCCTCTAAATGATGACAGCTTAAGTTGTTATTTCTGAAGCATGAACTAGGATGGGAGGGAAGATGAGAAGTTGTAAATGGCTCCGAATCCCATTAGAAAAAAGAGGCTTTCCAGTCACCTGGGTATCCAGTGATTGCTGACACTATTCTAGGGAGGAAGGAGAGGAAGATGGACCAGAGTAAAATATTTAGCTGATTATGTTCCTTCCAGAATAAACAGCCTATTTATTTTATCTGAAAGTTCAATAGGTTTGAAGTTCAGTCACATGAAATGGCCTTTGATCTTCCTTTATTAATATTGGTAATAATATATTTATTAATATTAATAATAATATTAATTATAATGTTAATATTGTGTGTTTAGTGAAGGTTTCTATTCGTTTTTGCTAATAATATTCTTATCCGTTGAGTTTTCTTTCTCTTTCCTTTGCCCACTGCCCTAGTTTTGTGGAGCTCATCTGACTTTTGACAACAGCAGAGCCTGGGCAAGTAGGAGTCCCTAAAGCTTTTCGATGACCTTGTTATTATTGTTTTGTTCTTACAATTTTGTAACTTTCTTAAGCAAATGCTGGAGAGGGAAACTGCCGGAGGAAAAGCTCTCATTGAAGGTGCACACATTTTGGAAATGGTATTCCATTCATTGTGGGTGGAAAAAAAGAGATTTGGTGACTTTCTGGGCTGGAATAACATGTAAATTCTATAGAGATTATAGAAGTGAACTACTCTGAGGGATGAAGGTAAAAACTTGTGAAAAGGAAACATTGCATTTCACTTATGTATGGATGCAATCTAAACTATAAAAATAACCCTTCAAAATGTAACTGCTTTGTCACATTTGAGACTTCATGGGAGGAGTAACCTATAGGCGACTTTCACACACAGGTCAAATCCCAGCTCTGTCGTTTCCTATTTTGAAAACATAGTCGAGGTACAACTCTACACTTGGGTCCTTATCAGTAGAATGTCCATATCCGGCAGTATGCAAGGGGGGGGGGTGTATCCAAACCCAGCCCAATGTTCCCCTGGTTTCCTTTTCCTTCTCTCCTCAACCCCAAACCCTAAATTGTTACATTGAGGACAACTAAGCTAACTTGAACCATAAGGAAGAAACATTGTTTATTTTAGCTGGTTTAGCACTTAATACGTTTTTAATTGTCTGCCTATGACTAATGGCAAAAGGGGGAAGCCCATATTTCTTTGGAGAAGTAAAATAATTTGCCTTTATTTACATTGATCTTGTAATCTTGGTTCTTTGGGAGCGGTTGCTAATTACATCAATGTCAAACTAATTATGTTAAGTAATGGAAGTTAAATTCCCCCAGTGATTTAGAACCTAAGAATGGAATATTTTGTAAGCATTAATGAACAATTTTTCTTTAGGAGGTACATCACCAAGGCTCCACAATATACATATTGGTGAATTACCATCTGTATAAAACAGCAGACAGCCCTTCTGAAGCATTTTCTTAAGTGGAATGGAAGGAATCTTTTTCACTGTATTTCTTTCAAATAGCTAAAGACCAACCAAATTGAAGGTTACTTGATGTTAAATTCATGCTGCTGACCTCTTTGATAAATTTCATGACTAGTGAGTTTCTTTAAAGAAACAAAAGCAATACTTTTTTTTTTTTTCCCCAATTAGGAAAATTACTTTAATCTAGGAAAAAGTGTGCAACATTTATATAGTGAATGATGTTATTTGAAAATAACTATTGTAAGCCAATCCTGACAAGGGGATAGAAAAAAATTAGACCCTGCACACTACAGGTTTCATTTTAAGGAGACACAAGGAAGATTAATCTAACTTCCTGTGTGGATGCTCCCTCTTTTGTTTTCCTTTTCTAAATCTGGAATTTTCTTGTCACAAAATTCTTCATTCTTTAAGATGAATGTCCTTTTCAATACATCTCCAAGAAAGTGAGTAACTTGTGATTTCAGAAATATTTATTGAATTCCCACCATGGACTAGAAATTGTATAAGGGAGTAAAACATTTCCATAAACAAAACAGACAAGGATATGTAGTCCTATTATATAAGGGCTTTTATTTTCCCTCTGAGCAACTTCTAAGGGCTAGGGTAATTCAGTAAAGTTAAAGTTATTTCTAAAGTAAAATAGCAATAAATTGACCTTGATATGTATAAAATGCTTTCTAAGGAATGTATTCATAGAACCCTCAAGTCTTTCTTATTCTTCTAGGGCCTGGATAGGTCTGCTTCATTAGATCTTGTTAGATAACTATTTACAACACCTTCTTTTTGGTCTATTAATCTTCAACCGATTCAGAAGAATACAGCATCATAATTAACATTAAACAAATTGCTAGTCTAACGTGAATTTCTTGTTCTTGAACGTGGCGAAGAGAATCTACTGTAGAGGATGACTTTGGAGACTCGTGGAGATTAGGTGGAGACACAGGGTGGGGTGTGAATGAGAATAAAAATGGAAAAAATGAAAAGCCACAGTGAATGTCTTCCCCTCATGTTGAGTTTTTGTACGTCTCAGCCAGGGGAGCTATTGGCCACTCATGTAGCCCCTTCTGCCTTATTTATGAATTCAGATTTTCTAGAAACATAAAAAAAAACAAACAAAGCAAAACTCTCAGACAAAAACAGCATGTACTTTTTTCCTTCCACAAGATTTCTTTGCCCAGTGTGGTCTTTGCTAAGCATCACCTATTTCCTTTGTTCAGCTTTTACTGTTTTGTAAGAGACACCCTTCCCAAAATTAAGGTTTTATTTTAGCAGGACACAAAATCAAAGCAGAACTAAAACTGTAATATGTGAAAAATGAAGAAACTTTCTAGTAAAATCAAACATATTGGACACATGTGTTTATTACCAATAACTAGAAAAGTCTCTTAAATGGCAGAAAATGAAGAGAGAAGAATGGAGAAGACATCCTCATAGAAATAATAAAAGAAAATTTCCCTTAAATTATAATGTCTATGCCCCAGGACAATTTAAAATAAAAAGACAGGCTATAGGCACGTTTTCTTGTGAAAATTTATAATGCTAGGGTTAAAGAGAAAACCTTAAAACCTCTAGGAAGAAAAATGAAATCCTATCTTCATGATCGGCGCTCAAAATGACTTCAGAATTTTCAATAGTGATCTTATAAATTAGAATAAATTATAACAATGTATCGGAATTCTGAATGAAAGTAGCTATCTGTTTTCCTGAATTTTCACTATGACATAAAGGCTATAGTAGATAAGTTATTCTAATTTCCTATAATTAATTTTCTAAAAATGTTTAGCTCTTAAAATCAGGCTACTATACTAAGTTTTTAATTAGAAGAAGCTGCTAACAGATCAGTGATTGTGAGTAAAATGCACATTTCTTTCCTTGTACCACAACTATTTCATTATATGGAGAAGGAGAGAAATTGCTATAAGAGATCCAATTATATTTTCAAGAATAGCATTTAAAAGGATAAATTTTGATATTAAGTATCAAATTGCCTAGAAATTCACATTAGGCTAGTAATTTGTTTAATGTTAATTATGATGCTATATTTTTCTGAATCTGTTGAAGATTAATAAACAAAAAAGGTGTTGCAAATAGTTGTCTAACAAAAAGATCTAATGAAGCAAATTTAGGACTCCACTGTCTTTTCACCATTAGCAAGCTTTTTACCTAAAAGGACAGAAAGACCCCATCATGATTCATTCTTTTGCTCTGTGACACTTTCTTACAGTTTGGACATCTTGGGCATCAGTAATAACACTCCTGCGGTTAAACTGGCAGGGAACCTAACTATTAAATTCTTTAATCTGAAGCTCAGATAATCTCGAAGCTCTTTACAAAAATGATTATCTTAATCTACTTGTTAAATTCTTCAATGCACTTAGGAAAGCCATAGCATCCACACTGTAGATCGTGAGAGAGATCTGGAGTTTGGAAAGATAGGAGAGTGAGCAAAATCCCCAACTGTGTTAGAAGCCTGGGGACTGAGGTCCTAGTATTGTTTTCAGGAAGTTGACTTCATCTCCTTGGAGTACCTAATCAGAAAAATAAGGACAATGGAATAGATGGTCTTTAATATGAAAACTCAATGTGAATTTCTTTGATTCTAGTTTCTTCCACACTTTAAATTCTCATGTATTTTGCTTTGGAAGGGCTCTATTAGACTATCTAATGATGGAAAGAGCTTACCTAGTGTGGTAAAAAGAGGAAAGATAGGAAAAATCCACACACTTGAATGTGAATCTTGGATCTGCTTCTTAAGGACTAAATAGTCTGGAACTGGATCATTCTCTCTCTCTGAGATTTTAAAAGGGAATGCAGCACTTAGCTTTTAATAGTTTTAAAGAATTGGTGATATGTAAGTAGCTTAGATAACAAAAACATATAACTAATAGCAGCTGTTTGTGGAAGAGAAAGTAAAATATGAAATTAATCACACAGGGAATCTCATTTTGCAATGATAAAGGAGAGAAATCTGAACAATTTTGAAAATCTTTAATAATAAAATTCTCCATTGACCAGCTACTTATTTCAACACTGCCTGCATTGCCTTATTCCTAGGGTGAGTTAGAAAGCTAACTATGTTACCATTCCCACTTTGAAGAATCTGTGCCAATGCCAGTAATGGTATTCTTAGCCTGATTTTTCCCAGTTTCCTACTTTTTTGGCTCAACATATGCTGTGAAGCCCTCAGGTGTTTATTCCGGAGAGGGGTATAACATATGCCTAAGAACTATAGGATAGAACTTGTAACAGTGAGTTTTTGAGGTTTGGGGCTCTATGTCCTTGCAATTTTCACATGTAACTACTTATTCTGTGGAACCTGCACTTACGTTGTAAAAGGAAGTCCTGGTAATAATTGGTTTATTTTGAAAAGGAAGAACTAGGGCCAGTGACCATCTTTCTTTTCTGAAGACAATGGCACTAGACCATTTTCAGACTGGCTTATTTTGCTTTCACATACTGGAAAATTACCAGTATGCCTTATTTTTGAGCTTAATAATCATTCAGGCTTTGACACACATTTCTTGAGGGTGTTATAACATGTTTTTGAATTTTCTTTAGAAAGCTTTCTGACTATGTGATGAATAATGTAGCTGGGTAATTATTGACTAAAGTGAAAACAGGAAGGATGAAAAAATCTAAACAAACTTTTTTTCCTGAAGATAAATGATAAGGGCATCAGCTCTTTGGGGAAATGGTAAAATTATTACTTCCCTGGTGACTGGTGAAAACTATGAAATACTATTACTCTGTTATGAACAACTGAACACAAATATTAATAATTGATGTCTGAGCAAAAGAAGGGTTATGTCTCCAAAAGGTCAAACTTAGTTATAGTAGCAAAGACAACAAGAATATTATCTTACTCTGACCATAAGATGGAATGCTTTGTTTTTACTAAAAAGAGAGGGAATTGGTATTTATTAAGAATTATTTTAGAGAGGAGTACAGAGTCAGAGGATCTTGTTGGGAATGCTAACTGTGCAACCTTGAGAAAAAAAAAAAAGTGTCTCTTGGCCTCTTTTTTCTCATTTCTGATACAGGGTCTTACCCTTTGCCCTGACTACCTAAAAGAACTGTTATAAGGGACACTAAAATTTCATTTAAGAGAATCTGTCATAAGCTATAAAAGACTAAGAAATGCCGGAAACTATTATAATTCTGTGGCTTTTGGGGTACAGTGAAACATGTACAGGAATTAGAAGGAGGCCAAGGATTTGATGTTGCTCTTTGGGGTGAAGGTAAAACATTCCTGATAGCATGTTATCCTCAGAAAATCTGATCTTGCATGTCTGCTCCAGTCAGTGAACAATTTTTAGCATTTTCTAAGGGTGTCACACGTGATGAAGGGCTGTTCATAAAAATTTAGGATCTGTCTTAGAAGTTTAGACTTGTATAAAGTACCATGGGGGTTGCTTATAAACAACAGAAATGCATTTCTTACTGTTCTTGGGTCTGAGATGACCAGCCTGATTGGGTTCTGGTGACGACCCTTTTCTGAAGTGCAGAAGGCCACCTTCTCATTGTGTCCTCACATAGAATGTGAGAGCTCTCTGGGGTTCCTTTAATAAAGATACTAGTCCCGTTCATGTAAACTCCACTTTGTAACATAATTACCTCCCAAAGCCCTCAATTCCTAATACCATCCTACTGGAGGGTAGGATTTCAACATATGGATGGAAACACATATTCAGTCCATTTCAGGGTTCAAGTTGTTTTATGATCACCAAGCTACCCAAATATAAAACTTGATTCAACTTTATCTAGAATAACATTAGAATACATGGATCTGTCTCACTCTAAAAAGGAACTTTATTGGACTTAAACCAGATTTTCACAGGAATCCCAGGAAATTCAAAACAGAATCTGAACGCAAGCCTCCATGCTACTTACTCTTGTGTATTTATAATGATTTATAATGAGATTTGAGGCTACCCATTTAAATATGTTCAGACACTTATTCAAATAATTAAAGTGTGTTTTCTATTCTGTCACTACTTACTGCTGATTTTCTGTCTATCAACCTTCCCTACAAAAGTTCTTCACTGATAACTAACAGTAACAAAAATGGTAAGAGCAATAGTAAAATAGTAATATTAGCAAGGCAGCTATTGTTTATTTAGCTCCGTCAGTATTCCATGTGCTCTAATTTCTTATGATTTGTTTAATCCTGAAATCCTAACAGAAGCATCCCTCTCCAGTGGTCCAGCTTCCTGACACTCATTCATTCTTTTTTTTTTTTTTTTTTTTTTAAATCATAGCTGTGTACATTGATATGATCATGGGGCATCATACACTAGTTTCATAGACCCATTTGACACATTCTTAACTCCTTGCAATCTGTTCCTCTCCTTCTGCACTAAAACTACTGATCCAACAAGTACCAGGGAGCCAAATTCACTAGCTCCTTTAAAATGCTAAGGTGCTTTGATTTTTCGGGAACAACTCCTTTCTTTTGGAAATGCTCAATATCGTGGCCTGTGCAGCCCGTTACCTTTCAGAGAGCTTCTTCTTGGTCTCTTCTGTCTATTCCTGCTCCTGCCAGTCCCTATATGTAAATTCTGCTCTCCCTCCTCACTGCGACTTCTCACTGTAATGTCTTATAATTTCTCGCCAAGATGTTGAGCAGGCTCCTTGGAGCCAGAGCAGAGTGCAGAGGTGAAGGGAGAGTCTACCTGTCTTCCTGATTCGCAACCTTTCTCTGCCCTTCCAAGCTCAGAAACTATGTGTGTAGAAGGTCCGTTTTAGCTTTCTCACTGCTTAAGTGAGGGTACTAGTATTATCTACTTTATAGGCTGTATGACAGGAGTCAATATGTGACTACATGCAAAAATGCTTAAAATAATTCCCAGCCCATGGTAAATACGATGTAAGTGTTGCCATTTTCATTGTATTAACATTAGTTATGATCATCATCCTTTTAAGTGGTTTCCCAGATGCTGAATCACTTGCTTTTAGTATATTCTGCACACAGCAGTCAGATTATTCAAAAACAAAGGTTAGTTTATGCTAGTAATTTTTAAAAGATTTATATATATGTATACATATGTACATATATATACATATATATATATATATATATATTAGTATGCTGTATTGCCTAACTTTGAATTAGCTCCAACTTGTTTTTTTTAGGCCCTCCAACAGTGCTGTTTTGTCTCTCTCTAGGCTTGTCTGTGATTCTCAGCATCAAGTGCAATACAGAGCTCTCCCTTCCCTGCTGTGCTTTCCTCACTTTCCAGAATTGTGCTCCCCTTGTATCTCCATTAAAATCCTACCTGCCATTCATAAGGCCCAGAACAAAGGTTACAGCCCCTTGATGCCTTTCGTAATCCTCTATGATCAGGCATAAGTCTATCCTCTCTGAAGCCATTAAGTAAAGGTCTTTATTTTTAGGCCTCTTTTGGCCTTGTATCTCTCTATTTGGCATTTTAGTTATTCATGTACATGTTGTTATCTTTCCTTTTAGATTATACCCTCCTTGGGGAAGAGCTTTTGCCTTTGTATAGCTTTCCAGCTCTCAGCACAGGACATTATATCCAACAGGCAGATGTTCAATGAAGAGCTATTGAATTCATGTTAATTTCAATGTCAGAATATAGAGGGGGAGATTTACCTCCTTCCTGGCTGTGTTTGCTCAGAGGACACATTTGCATAGGCCACAGTCCCTGTTGACTCCAAGAAATGGTGAGGACTTACAGAAATTTTCTTTTGTTTCTCCATCTCTTAGGTTTCAGAGGTTTTCAACAAACTGAAAAGTGCAGTTGTCGGCTCATACTAGTAAATATTTGTTGAATATTTGTTGAATGAAAAAAGAAAATAAATAGTAAACATTTGCTGTGTGTGGGGAAAAAAAAAAAAAAAAAAAGAATAACCACACCCTGTCCTGTTTGTCTGCCAGAAGTGGAAAAACATTGTCGATACAGATTTTCTAGAGGAAAACACACAACCTACACTCGCTTCTGGATGGTACAGAAAACACAGATTAAGCCTCAAGTTTAGAGGCATGCTGCTGTTTACTTAGCACGCTGGGTAACACCATCAAAATACCACTGGCTTTTGTGATGCAGTCTCTGGCTCTGGTTAAGATTCAGATCAATTTACCTCTGACTTTTTTTTTTTTCTTTTTCTTGTCAGTGTAGTAATCTTATGAGTAATGCACTTTGTACCCCCAAAAAGATTGCCAGAGGAATGAAAGATGCCCTGTCAACCAAATATGAACAACGGCTCCCACAGCAAGTAGGTGGCAGGTGCCCTTAGGTGACCTCAGAAAGGACAGCTCCTGCTTCTTCAGAGGTCCCAGGCTGTTAGCATCTTCTGACCATCCAGGAGCTGCACAGCAAGGGAAGCAAAACCTCTGTCCATGTCCTCTTGTGACTTTTGACTCTTAAGGCAACCCAGGAAATAAAAAATTCGGGAGTTTAAATTATTATTAACTAAAGGTAAAACAATTAAAATATCACACTAATTGTGAAGCAATATAGTAACACTAAAAGCTTTTTTTTTTTTTTTTTTTTTTAATGTCTTTTCTCACCTTTCATTTTTTGCTTGAATTTTTTTGGACGTATTTAGAAATTAACACAGAATAGAAGTAGGAAGTATAACACATTTGTTGTGATATCAAGACCACTTTTGTGTTGTTCACTGGGTTCCAGAAAGCCTTTGTTTGACTCTGGGACTGAAGTGAGTACTGTCTTTTAGGACCTCGTAAATTCCTGCTCTTGCGCACGTCACACAACAGTGGTTATTCAATTGTCCACATTCCCCACGTTCATCACAAGACATTTGAAGGCAGATCACACCTCTCCAGCTCCTTCCATGGGGTCTTGTGCAAAGTGGGTCCTCCAGTCTCTCTATTTATTAGATGTTGTATTAAAAGTGGTGAAAGCAAACTGTGGCCGTTCATTGCTCCAAGTCTGCCACTGTAGCTCAGAAAACCTAATTAGATAGAGGACATTCTGTATTTGACCCACAGTCTTGTACATTTGACTGACAATGTTTTGGCCCACAAGTTTTAAAAGAAAGTGAATTAGATATTGATAATCACAAACTGAGAAATTTGATATGGATTCATATTCCAGCTTCTCTTGAAATATCTGTAGATTTGATAATTCTGGACCTGTATTGCCATAAATACCTGGAGAGGAAATTCATGGTTGCCCAGATTGAAAGGGTTCTCCAGACTACTTTCAGTTAAAGCAGTGAAAAATGTCTTAGTTCCTACCTCTACAAAACCCACCCGGCCTACAGGCATTTGGGTTGCTTCACAGAGCTGAGCTGTTACTTCCCTTACCCACACATTTTATCATCACACCTTTTAACCTGCCATCTCCCGACCAACCTGGCTCCCCATGGGAATGACCAGCTGGGCACTGTGCCCTCTCCTGTCTGAAGCTCCAGGCCACTTTCTGATCCTGGTCACATGGTCAGGATCTTGTGCTCAGCCTGAGAAGCACAAAGGTGGCAGATCCCAGTACTACTCTGGACCACCCTATAGAAAAGGCTTTTACTTTATGCTAAGTGAAAATTGATTGGTATGAGATTTAGAGGCTTTCAAAGGTGCCTTTGTTTAAATGCAGAATTGAGCAAGGTAGGGTTCTTCATTAAAAAGCACCATGTGTTCAGCAAGTTAATGAGGCAGATCACATCAGACCTGACACTAAATAAAGGCCAGTTAACTTGAAACACTCTAGGCCTGGGTGCTTTCTGTCAGTACAACCTCCCAATGGGGAGTTTCTTAACCTGATATCCTCTGGTTAAGGCAAGAGGGCTCCTGCACAGTACGGTGGGTAGGAGGGTTCTGCTTCTGCCCTCCAGGCTGCTCCCTGCTAGCCTGCAGCTCCTCCCAGGAGGGCACGTCGCACCCAGTCTACCCCACAGAGTGCTACAGACAGAAAAACAGGACTGAGAGACTGCCCTCCATGGTGGCCAGTTCAGAGACCAAATACAGAGATTCAGACCCTCAAAGCCTCTTTTCCCCATCCATAGAATAAATTATCTAGAAGAGAATATTTCTGAGTACTTGTTGGAAGGTTATTTATGTTAATAAATGCAGACAAAGGATGTCAACACAGACATCGTTCAACTGAGCACCAGGTTTCTTACCTGGCATTTCTTCTAGTGAGGAAAATAGCCAGCATTTATATAATCTTGACCATGTGCCAAATTATATTCTAAAAACCTTACCTACTTTGACTAGTCAATCTTAACAAACAAAAAAAAAAATTCTATGAGATGGATGCTATTACCCCATTTATAGATAAGAAAACAGAGGCCTTGAAAATGTTCAGTATCATGCTAGGTATTTTTCATGCCTATTTCGAATCTAGTCTCAGAAAATTCCCTGTGCATGGATATTTGTAGCTCCGTATTACTATTAAGGACACCGAGAGTCAGAAAATTTATATGACTTGTCTGGGACAATATTGCTCATAATGATAAAAGGAGGATTTGGATTCACTTTTTCCTGTTTCCAAAGTGTGGTGGTATAGAATAGATGGCTGCTCAGGCTGAGGGATTTAAATTTTCTTCTTATGATTTGTCTATCATTCCTCAGTTTTGTTTTTGTAAGGTTCCTCGAATGGAGAGTACAAGTATATTAACTACCAAATACTAACAGTGATCTTACAATAGGGGCTACATAATCATACCTCCAGCTGCACCTGGTCTGTTGGGATTCACACATGATTATACTGTTGTCTTCTTTTTTATTTCTCTCATCAACCAACCCCTGCATTCTGCCCTTCATTCTTTAAAGGTTTAAGCCTGAGGCTGGGCATGGTGGCTCACACCTGTAATTCTAGGACTCAGGGAGGCCAAGGCAGGTGGATTTCTTGAGCTCAGGAGTTTGAGACCAGCCTGAACAGGATGAAACCCCAGCTCTACTGTAAAGAGAAAAACTAGCCTGGGATCATGGCAGAAATTGTAATCCCAGCTATTGGGGAGACTGAGGCAAGAGGATCACCTGAGCCCAGGAGATTGAGGTTGCTGTGAGTTATGATGATGCCGTGGCACTTTACCACTCTACATGGCAACAAAGTGGTATTCTATATTAAAAAAAAAAAAAAAAAAAACTTGAACCCAACCCAATACCTTCCTCTCTACCAGGGGTGGCGAACACGTAGCTAGAGCCGCATGCGGCTCCCGGCCAAAATGAATTTCGGCTCTTTGCCTCTTATCATTATTTTGTATACTGTGGCTCTTTGCCAAGTTTGGATTTTGTTATGCTGCTTCTGAGGAGGGACCTCTGAGGAGCGATCTCCGAACGCGTAGTCGAACTTGTTCGTCACCCCTGTCATATTCTTGCCACAATTAAGAAAACAGTAAGAACTTTGACATATCGAGCCAGAGTTGCTGGAAAATCAGTGTATTTGGAAACTTATGATGGAGCCAAAATGTGGAGGCCTTGAATATTTATAGCGGTATGATTTCAAGCATAGCAAGCGGATGGTCACATATATGTTTAAAATGCAGTCACTGAGCATATCAAGCATGTTTAGAGGTGGGAAGAGACTAGTGACAAAAATCAGGAAGTCTCTAAAAAGCCTGGAATATGTAGCACAGAAATAGAATGACGTGAAAAGTCAGTAAGTGTGAGCCAAGTGAATAGGTTTGTGGTAAGAAAATTCTCAGCATTTAGAGCAATGAAGATAACTTTTTCCTTTTCCATTTGTTTAAAAATGTTTCTTGAGCTCTTGCTGTAGTCTAAACACTGTTCCAGTTGCAGGTGGTATAGGAGAGTCCCAAATCCTCACCCTGCTTAGATTCAATTAGGAGATGACACACCTTCGACACATAGTTGCTACACAAAAAAACATAATTTCAGCTGGAGTAGGCATAATAAAGATTTAAATCGAAATATTTTAGGGAGATAAATAGTGCCAAGGATACATTAAAAAGACAATCTACTTTAGATAGCCTGGACAGATAAAAAGACATACATTTATACTACATTTATATCTGAAGAAAAATTCTATGAAGATCAAGAGTTAAACAATTTTCCCTTCAGTTTTACAAGTTGCATAAGCTTTACATACCCTCTATTGAATGCCGTGACACTTCGCAGAAGTTTGCAACTAAGGCAGTGGGAACTGATGGAAGAAGATATTGGACCCACTCCAAACCTCCCAAGATAATGTTTTCTTTTCCCAAAATAATTTTATGGACCAAATATAAAAACCTCTTTGGTTGGTCCTAAGTTACTAGGGTTCTGAAATTTAAGATACTGTATTTTGTCCACTGATGCCTGGGCTGGTGTTTTCAAAGACATTCACTGAGTCTGCAAATGTGAAAGATTGCAGGCCTATAGTACGTACACTATATACATTGTATCAAATTTATTTCTGGAGAAGCCTGCTGCATGCATCTAAATATTCAACGATTGAGATCAATCCTCTTTTCCTTCCTTTTCCTCTCCCCTTCTCCTCCTCTCCTTTTCACCCACCCCTCTTCCTTTTCTGGCTTGGTTGATAGCTTTTTTTTTTTTTTTTTAATATAATAGTAAGCTTCTCATGTCCAAGAAAAGTGGGTTTTTTATTTGGATTTATGAAGAATGTACACTAATTCATAAACTTAGGAATTACTTTAACATTGAAGAGAAAAGTAATATTGTCTAGAAAGTATATAGCTATTGTTAATGCTCTAAATAGCGCACATTGTTTGGCTGGATACTTTCCGGACAGCCCTCATATATTTCCTCAGTGTAAAATATGGGTATGAATTAAGTTGTTTTAAAATACCATCTTCCCTAAGAAAAAGCATAAACATAATTTTTCATAGGGGGCATTTCAGTCACTCCACAGAAATATTTCCTTGTGCCTCTCCTGGTCAATCACACTTGCATTTCCAACTCACAGTCACTAAAGGCTTAATTTGTCAGAAATTAGTTTTATACAAATCAAATACATATTTAAGATTGTTATGCATGCCATCTAAATGAATCAATATTTTTTATGTTTATAAAATACTCCCTTTATCACCGCTAATGTTTCCTGTTCTTCACGCTGCTGTTTCTGATACAAACCCAGTTGTTCTTGTGCTTTGATAAGTTCTATAACAGATATGGACAATTGTATCACTGGACTTTTACTTGCCTGTGTTTTATATTTAAAATGCTTCTTACTAGTAGCAGTTAAATGTTTATTATGTTCCCATGCTGCTTTTTATGTGCACCATTAGATCATTTATACTTAATGCAATTATCGATACTGTTGGGTTTTAAATTACAGTCTTGTTCATTTTCCCCCAGATATTCCAGCTCCTGTTTTCCCCTGGGTTTTCCATTTCTGTTTTTTTAAAAGATTAAATATTTTCAGAATTCTATTTTCTATTTTCCTTTTGCACTTTTAATTTTTGTTTTAGTGTTTGTGCTTCGTATAGAGGTGGTCCCTAGAACATCCCAAGAGACATTCCCAAGAACATCTTTAGGCCAGATATATATGTAACTTGGAGTCCTGAGATAATGCATATATGTTAATAATAACAATACTGCATGACGCTGTATGTGTTCATAATGATACAGAATACTACTACAATATTACTTCTGTACTATAATAAGGTTACAGAAACTATTGTGCTTAGTCTTTTAGTTCAAACAAACATCATAAAAATGAACTCATATAAAAAGTTTAGACAGATTATAGAAGAAATCTCAAAAAGGAATATTAACGGTCACCTAATGTTGCAGCAATGTCTTGTTTACCGGTTGGGGCATTTTTGAGGCAAGAAGGTGGGCTAACATCCTCATTCTGATGATGACGGAAATGGTGCTGGAGAGGAGAGAGTGGGTACTGGAGAATCAGGATTTTATTATGTGGTGGAGGGAAGGGAGCTCACCACTTAAGTTGGTGCCTTGAAAAAGGTATCTATGGTTGTTTGCTCAACCTTTTCCTTGTTTTTTCTTCATAAACAGCTGATGTTTTTCATAACTGCACAGTGAACATTTGTAAAATGCTCAAAGTTAGGATCTTGCTCCTCAAGCTTAGCAAATCCTGCTTTGATGAGACAAAACACTTCAGCTAATTCTTTTGTTCTAAATATTTTTGTCTCTGGATCTCCTGATTCTTCATGCTCTTCTGTTGTGATATGCTGCTTCTTTATCAATGAAATTAGCATAAAGATGTTTGACGACTATGCCATGTGGGTTTGTTTACATGTGCAGAAGAAACTAGTTCCTGAAATTGTTAATCTAGTTATTTTTATATGAATTATCTTTCTGGGGAGGCTTGAGAGCCCAGTCAGAAGTACAGAATGCTGTAAGTCAAGTCATTCATAACCTTGGGACTGCCTGTATTAATATAACAAAATCTAACTTCAAAAATCATTGTACTGCTCCACATATAAAGGAAGGACTTTGCAATTGTATATTTTCATTTCCCATCTCACATACTTTTAGTTTTAGTAAGATACATTAAATTTCTACAGGCACAATGAAAGTATAAATATATTTTCTTTAAATATATTTTTTCTTTAAATACTCAATTATCTTTTAAAGAACATTTAAAAAGTAATAAAATATTTTAAGGGTATTTACATATTTACCATGTTAATTAAGCCATTCACTCACTCCATCCAATGTTGCCATCTGGACATGATTTTCCTTCTATTTGTAGGACTTCTGTTAACATTACTGTTAGTGCGGGTTTGCTGTCGGTTAATTTTCTCAGCTTTTTTGTTTGTTTGCCTAAAAAAGGCTTTATTTTACTTTATTTTATTCATGAGGGGAATTTCGGCTTGACAAACAATTATGGGGTGATAAGTTTAGTTTGTTTTCCTTTCAGTTTTGTGTCATTCTGTTTTTCTGACTGGCAAAGTTTCTCAGGAAAATTCCGTCATGCCTATCTTTGTTTTTTCTATATAGAGTTTTCTTTTCTTTTCTTTTTTTTTTTCCTCCCTCTCTCTCTCTCCTGACTGCTTTTAAAATTTTCTGATTATTAGTGGCGCACGTCTGTCATCCTAGCACTCTGGTAGGACTCTGGGGTCTTGGGGCTGGTGGTGGATCACCTGAGCTCATGAGTTTGAGACCAGCCTGAGCAAGAGTGAGGCCCCCTCTCTAAAGATAGCCGTGCATGGTGCCAAGTGCCTATATAGTCCCAGCTACTCAAGAGACTAAGGCAAGAGAATCACTTGAGCCCAAGAGTTTGGGGTTTGAATATAAAACCAGTGTATGGTGCCCCATGATTGCCTTAAAGTACACAGCTATGATTTAATTAAAAAAAAAAAAAAAGAGTTTGGGGCTTGAGCCCAAGAGTTTTGGGTTGCTGTGAGCTATGATGCCACAGCACTCTGAGGGTGACAAAATGATACTCTGTCACACACACCAAAAAAATTGTTTATCTCTGATTTTTAGGACTTTGATTATGTGTATTAGATGAATTTTCTTTATATTTATTCTGGTTGAAGTTGATTGGACATTTTGAAGTGGTGGGTTTATAATTATAACCTAATTTGGATAATTTTCATTCATTTGTTTTCACTCACTACCAATCCTGATATGGGATTTCAATTATGGGTTGGTTATAATGATTATTATTTTCCCATAGATCATTAAGATGTTCTATTCTATTTTTCATACTTTTTTTGCACTTTAGTTTGGAGAGTATTTATGTCTTATTATATTTTTGGTGTGAGAAGTTCTATTTTATTCTTTTATAAAATTTCATCCTTTCTAGTCATTATTATGCAATATTCTTTTAAATACTTTTATATGGTTATAATATTGTTTTATAGCTATTGACTGAAAATTCTATCATCACTGTCAGTTCCCAGTGTGTTTTTAGCATCCAATATATTATCATATCTAACTTGATTTGGATACTTTCCCTTGAAGAGTGATTTGTTCTGGTAAGAAATTGAATTACTGGCTGGGTGAGGTGGCTTATTCCTGTAATCCTGGAAGGCTGAGGCACGAGGATCTCTTGAATTTATTAAGTTCGAGTCCAACTTGAGCAAGAGTGACACCCAGTATCTACTAAAACTAGAAAAAAACAACTTGGCCATATGTTGTAGGGGGTGTAGTAGGGCCTGTAGTCCCAGCTACTCAGAAAGCAAGGCAGGAGGATTGTTTGAACTTAGGAGTTCAGGGTTACTGTGAGTTAATCTCTTACAATAATACTCTAACCTGGACAACAGAGTGAGATTCTCTCAAAAAAAACTTTTTTTTTTTTTTTTGTTTACTTAAATTAGTTAATATTTTCAAGGATTGTTGTTAAGCCTTGTTGATCATGTAGACCAGCAACTAATGTATAAAACTTCAGGGGTACCTATTGAATGCCCTGGATGCTCAGAGAGGACTCTTCACTCTGGCAAGTTGGATATTGAATGTATGACCTTAATATTAACTCTGAGAATTGTTAGTATACAATCTTACTCATTTTTGTAAAATCTTTTTGTGGAATTTCAACATATACATTCATAACATTCAAAAAAGAGTCAAGAGGACCTCAAATGCAGATATTTAAAGTAACTTTTACAATTTTGTTTTGTATATTTTTATTTTTAAAATCTATTTTTAATTTTATTTTTTTAATTTTATTATTTGTTATGATAATTTGTGTATTTCTTTCTTTTTTTTTTCTCCCCCCTCCCTTCCCCTTCCTTGGCCCTTTCCCCATAGTCTCGTGCTATAGTTGGGTTATAGCTTTCATGTGAAAGCTGTAATTTAGCTTCATAGTAGGGCTGAGTACATTGGATACTTTGCTAAGGCAAGAGAATCATGCCTAGATACTTTGCTAAGAAGACTATGTTCCTGAGATACTTTGCTAAGAAGAATATGTTCCAGCTCCATCCACGTAAACATGAAAGAGGTAAAGTCTCCATCTTTCTTATCAGTAATAAATCCACGATTTTAATCTAATGACATCAATTCTCTACTTTCAATTTTTTTAAGAGTAAAATCCAAACTTTTAACTTGGCCAACAAGGCCCTACCTGTTCTAGAGCAACCAACTTCCAGCTTCACCTCCTCCCAGCTTCCCCACACCCCACTGACCAGACTACAACTCCAAGCGTCTTCTTTTTGTTCCTCAAATAGCCAGGAGGGTTCCCAAGTCTGGGCCTCTTCCTCGGCTGCTCTCTCTGGCTGCTCCTCCCCAGCCTTTCTGACGGCTGTTTCCTTCTCAACTCAAGCTCTATGTCTTGCCTCTGGGGCTGTGTCTGCAGTGAACCCCTCCAGAATATCTTAAAGGCCATCTTCAAACCATCAAATTATTCTGTTTTCATCTTGAATAACCATGATCACAACCCCATGTTACTTTGTTAATGAATTCACTTGTCACTGCTCATCTCTCCAGATGGGTAAGTTCTGTAGGACAAGGGTCTTGTTTACCACTGTACCCCCAACACCTATAATAGCGATGGCCCCCCATCCACCCATCCATTCATCCATTCCAGGGCATGTTTAACAAAGTACATGAATGAAAAATGAATGAATACGCATTTTATGTTCCTTTATTTCAATCTTTTCCAGTCTGTTCTGGCTTTGTCCAAGATACACAATGTATTTATCCACAACTGTCCTATCCTCTATCCTTACAGTCTCCTTTCTTCTTATCTTGCTAAAGGTACCTGTCAACTGCATTTACAGAACACTCCTAGTCGTGTGGAGGACTGTTGCAAACGCGATGGGAAAAACTGAAGATCCAAAGCCATTACTCTGATGGCAAGGAACCTTCAGTCTAATTGGCAACAAGAATAAGCAGATTCCCTGTGGTGCATCTTACAAGGGTATATGTGAAACGTAGTAAATGTGGAATGTAAATGTCTTAGCACAATAACTAAGAAAATGCCAGAAAGGCTATGTTAACCATTGTGATGAAAGTGTGTCAAACGGTTTATGAAGCTAGTGTATGATGCTCCATGATCATATCAATGTACACAGCTATGATTTAATTAAAAAAAAAAAAAGAATAAGCAGATTTGGAAACTTGTGGATAGCGATACAGCAGCTCATGGCGAGATTCTTAGTCCCCCCCCCATTATGGGTGGAATGGTACCTCCCTGGCCAGACTTTTACACTGAATTCCCAACACCAATAGCTTAGTTGTTTTTCACCCTTTTTTATCTCATGGTGTACTTGAACTTATAGTTAAACTTCCATGGCACTCTTAAATTATGTTTATGGAAAAAAACGAGTTAAAAAAAAAAAAAGAACATAAGTACTATGCTTTGAACTTCTTTCAAAAATAATTTAATGAATGATCTTTAAAAATGTTCTAAGCACCTAAGATTGTGCCACAATGCACTCATTGAAAATGACGGATCTAGACTGTGACCGTATTTGGAGACAAGGTATTTAAAGAAATAATTAAGTTAAATGAGGTCATCAGTATGGGCCCTAATCAAATACAACTTGTGTTTTTATAAGAAAAGGAGATTGGGACATAGGAAAACACTGAGTCATGACCATGACAGCCGTCTACAAGCCATGGAGAAAGGCCTCAAAAGAAATCAACCCTGCTGACACCTTGATCTTGGACTTCCAGCTCCAGAACTGTGTGTGTGTGTGTATGTGTGTGTGTGTGTGTGTGTGTGTGTGAGTTTAGCTGCTCAGTCTATGGTCTTTTGTCATAGCAGCCCTCACAAACTGATACACTCCTCCCCATCCACCTACCCTTACTTGCATGGTGATGGAGCACCAGTGTTTGTGGAGCACCTGGCCCCTGAGTAGGGACTGCGTTTCCCTGCCTCCCTTGCAGGTGGGAAATTTCACCAAAAGAACTGGAGTGTGTTTCTGCAATGGAATATTACCCGGCAGTAAAACCACAGCCATACTGCAGAACAGACTGACTTCGACGACATCAAGTTCAGTAAAAGAAACCAGACACAAGAGCGGCGCTTGTGACTCAAAGACACCTTGATCTTGGACTTCCAGCCTCCAGAACTGAGAGCAAAAGGTGACTTCTATGTTGAAAATGACTGTGAGTAAAAGGTGACTTCTGCGTTTCCCCTACACCCTCACCTTTTCAGCCCCAATTCTAACTCAGAAGTTCGCGAAGGCTGTTGGTTTGGCAGTGCAGGGAGGGAAGAGACACCAAGAGGTGGGGAGGGGGGAACAGGTGCCCCACACAGAAGTCTATTCAGAGGACGAACTCTTCTCCTCCTTAGTTCCTGCTTGAATTATGTTGTGTTGCTGTGCAGGCCTGTTGGAAAAATCCACTAAATTGTACCCTAAACAACAACAACAACAACAACAAAACAAACCTGTAAATATCTGTGGCAGAGCTGAGAAACATCAGTCACTTACACACATCGCTTGTAAATCCCTGATAAGGCAGATGTCTCCAGGAAATGGGAGACTTTATTTTGGGCCAGGCAGGTGTGAGCCAGGTTATCTAGTGAAAATTTGTGATGATAAGTGGGTCCTCAAAGGTGGGAGAAGGTCATGGTATGGGCAGCAGAAAGAAGTCAGGGGCAGAAAAAGTATCCAATGTACTCAGCCCTACTATGAAGCTAAACTATAGCTTTTACATGAAGGCTATAACCCAACTATACCACAAGACTATGAGGAAAGGACCAAAAAAGGGGAAGGGAGGGGGGAGGTTTGGGTGGAGGGAGGGTGATGGGTTGGGCCACATCTATGGTGCATATTTTTATCTATAATAAAAATAAATAAAAAAAAAAA
>CAUYPK010059214.1:0-19365 GCA_963574355.1 Loris lydekkerianus | reverse complement strand
CTTCCTCCTCAATTTTTTGGAATAATTTCCGCAGTACAGGAATAAGCTCTTTGTTGAAGGTTTGATAGAATTCTGGTGTGAAGCCATCTGGACCAGAGCATTTTTTTGTTGGAAGCTTTTTTATTGTTTCTTTAATCTCAGCGCTTGAAATTGGTCTGTTCAGAAGCTCTATTTCTTCCTGGCTAAGTCTAGAGATAAGGTGTGATTCCAAATATTGATCTATTTCCTTCACATTGTCAAATTTCTGGGCATAGAGTTTCTGGTAGTATTCAGAGATGATCTCTTGTATCTCTGTGGGATCAGTTGTTATCTCCCCTTTATCATTTCTGATTGAGGTTACTAGAGATTTTACTTTTCTATTTTTAGTTATTCTGGCCAAAGGTTTATCTATTTTATTTATTTTTTCAAAAAACCAACTCCTTGTTTCATTAATTTTCTGAATGATTCTTTTCTTTTCAATTTCATTGATCTCTAAATTGATTTTGGATATTTCTTTTCTTCTACTAGGTTTAGGCTTAGATTGTTCTTCTTTTCCCAGTTTCATAAGATGGCTTGTGAGTTTGTTGATTGTTCTCTTTCTGTTTTTTGAATGTAGGCATCTAAAGTGATAACTTTTCCTCTCAAAACTGCTTTTGTTGTATCCCACAGGTTTTGGTAGCTTGTATCCTCATTGTTGTTATGTTCAAGGAAGTTAATGATTTCCTGTTTTATTTCTTCCTGCACCCATCTATCATTCAACAGAAGTTTGTTTAATTTGCATGCCTTTGTGTGGGATTGAACATTTTTGTTCGAGTTGAGTTCCACCTTTAGTGCCTTACGGTCTGAGAAGATACAAGGTAAAATTTCAATTCTTTTGATTCTGTTGAGGTTTGTTTTGTGTTCTAGGATATGATCAATTTTGGAGAATGTTCCATGGGGTGATGAGAAGAATATATGTTCTTTATCTTTGGGATGGAATGTTTCTATACGTGTCTATCAAACACAGTTGTTCTAGGGTGCCATTTAAATCTCTTATATCTTTGTTTAATTTCTGTTTAAAGGATCTGTCCAGCTCCGTAAGAGGAGTGTTAAAGTCCCTTGTTATTATGGTATTATTGGATATCATATTGCTCAGACTGAGTAAGGTCTGTTGCAATAATCTAGGAGCACTTAAATTGAGTTCATAAATATTTAGAATTGAAATGTCTTCTTATTGTATTTTTCCCTTGACCATATAAAGTGACCATATTTGTCTTTTTTGAATTTAGTTGCTTTAAATCCACATGTATCTGAACATAAGATTGCAACTCCTCTTTTCTTATGAATTCCATTTGCCAGAAAAATTGTCTTCCAACCCTTGACTCAGAGTTCTAATTTGTCTTTTGAAATCAGGTGTGTTTCCTGCAGATAGCAAATGGCTGGCTTGTGTTTAATACTCCAGTCAGCCAATTTATGCCTCTTCAGTGGGGAATTTAAGCCATTAAAATTTATTTAGATAATTGGTAAGTGTGATAGTGTTCTATTCATCTTATTTTGTGAGAAGTTCATTGCTTAGTTTTATCTTTTGCATCAGTGCAGAAGTTAGGTTCTGTCTTTTAATTTCTGAGTTCTTACTTTTCTGCTGATCCATTGTGATGATCAGTGTGTAGAACAGGTTAAATATTTCCTGTTGAGCTGGTCTTGTTGTGGTGAATTTCCTCAATGCTTGTGTATCAGTAAATGATTTGATTTTTCTGTCCATTTTATAGCTTAACTTAGCAGGATATAGAATTCTGGGCTGGAAATTGTTCTGTTGAAGTTGATTATAGGTAGATGACCATTGTCTTCTTGCTTGGAAAGTTTCATTAAAGAAGTCTGCAGTCACTCTGATGGATTTCCCTCTGTAGGTCAATTGGCACTTACTCCTGGCAGCTTGCAGAATCTCTCTCTCTCTCTCTCTTTTTTTTTTTTTTTTTTTTTTTTTTTTTGTTTACTTTGAACAGGTTCATCACAATGTGTCTTGGAGAAGCTCAGTTAGAGTTGAGGTGACCTGGGGTCTGATATCCCTCTGAAAGCAGTGTGTCAGAATCTTTGGTGATATTTGGGAAATTTTTGTTTATAATATTCTCTAGTATGGCTTACATTCCCCTGGGGCATTCTTATTCCCCTTCTGGGATTCCTATAACTCGTATGTTGGAATGCTTCATAAAGTCCCATAATTCTGTCAGTGAACGTTCTGCTTTCTCTTTTTCCCTTTCTGCCTCTTTATCTGAGTTATCTCAATAACTTTGTCCTCTACCTCCAAAATTCTTTCTTCTGCATTTTCTAACCTGTTGCTGACACTTTCTATTACATCTTTAATTTCCCTAATTGACTGCTTCCTTCAGCTCTGCTATATCATTTCTATATTCTTCATATCTTTCTTCTCTTATTTGATTCTGTTTTTGGATTTCCTTTTGGTTATTTTCCACTTTGTCAGCAGTTTCCTTCATTGTTTCCATCATTTCCTTCATTGTTTTCATCATGTGTATTCTAAATTCCCTTTCTGTAATTCCTAACATTTCTTTATAAGTGGAATCCTCTGCAGTAGCTACCTCATGGTCCATTGGTGTGGTTGCTCTGGACTGGTTCTTCATGCTGCCAGGAGTTTTCTGCTGATTCTTCCTCATGAGTGATTTCTTTTATCAGTTTCCTTGCCTTAATTTTTCTTTCACTTCCTCTTGCTCTTTAAGTGGCTATGTCTGTGGAGTGGGGTTTCGATGAGTCATTTTGGTACAGGTCCAGAATGATGAGAAGTTTGAAGAGCAAGAAAGGATAAAAGAAAGAAAAAAGAAAGAAGGAAAGAAAGAAAGAAAGAAAGAAAGAAAGAAAGAAAGAAAGAAAGAAAAAAAGAGAACGGAGAAGGGGTGGGTAAAATGGAATATTGACAAAGAGAAAAGAGGCACAGAAATAGGGAGACAGAGCAATATAGATGTATACTAGGGTACTTTGACACAACCTTAAAACAAACAAACAAACAACAATTAAAACAAACAAACAAACAAACAAACAAAAAAAAAACAACAACCTCTTGGGGTACCAGGTTGGGTAGTTCCCTTGAGGTCAGCAGCTCTTTGCTAGCCTGATCATAGACAGTACCCCACCTCCACCAAGTAGAAAGGAATTGCAAAAATGCTATAAATCAAAACAAAACAAGCAAACAGAAAACTTTTATGGGATACAATTGGGGGGAAAACCATATAATAGGGGTAGAAACTCGAGCAACAATGAAGTTCTGATTATTGGAAAAGGCAACAATGGGAAATTGTATTTAAACTAGATTAATGGAGAAATAAAATAAAGAAAAAAAAAAGAAAAGAAAAATCTATAGGGAAAAGTTTGAAATTAAAAAAGAAAACAACAACAAGAACAACAAAAACAAAACCCAAAACCAAAAACAAAGCAGTATATATATATCTTGTTGAATATTGTCTTGGCATCAGGAGATCTTCTAGGGTATGAGATGTTAATCACAATGCTGATATGACTGAAGGCCTCTGCATATTTCTCAAACCCCACAGGGTGGAGACCCTAAATATCTCTTCACCCCTCTTAAAAGTCACTTTAAACTTCTAAACTTGACTAAGCAGAAGCTTTTCCAGGAAAGTGCTTGTTGCTTGGATCTCTTCTGAAATGGCTATCTACTTACCCAGTGTGCCAAAACCAGTCTCACTCTGCCCCTGAGGGCTAAGGCTGTACGGCGGCTCAGTCCCTGCCTTTAGGCTACCCAGTCACTAGATTACTAGCTCCAGTCTGATCCTTGCTCTACAATCCTGAGGGTGAAGCTTGCTGCAGCAGTTCTCTCACAATGGCTCCACGCAGCCCACAACCTAACACTATTAGCTCCATCTGGCCAAGTGGCTCAGTCTTGGGCCCTAGACAACCCCCAAAGTCCTCTGCACTCCTGCCCAAGCTCTCCCAAAGAAGTTCAACTGAGTGCCATGTCCAAAAACACCAAAAAGCTCACAGGTAAGACCTTTCTAGTTTGCAGTCTCACTGCTGTTGTACTTACAGCTGCCAGCGGGATTAGACCAAACAAACACACACAACCACTTGCTAGTTTTCCACTGCTTTTGTCCTCCTCTTGGGCCCAGAAGTCTCTCGCTGACTCCCTGTGTCCTCAAAGGAATGATTATAGGCAGGTCCCACCAGCCAGAGATGCCTGGAATCTTGTCTCCCCAAACTTATGGTGCCCAGTTATAAGGAAGCTGTTACTCAGCCGCCATCTTCATCAAATGTTTCAGCTCTCCCTGAATCTTTAGAGTTACCACTCCCATGCAAATTGACAACCAACTATTTGCAATTTTTATCTTCCTTCTTGGGAATTTTTTTTTTTTTTTTTTGAGTTTTAGGCTGGGGCCGGGTTTGAACCCACCACCTCTGGTATATGGGGCCGGTGCCCTACTCCTTTGAGCCACAGGCACCACCCCCCTTCTTGGGGATTTTTGAAGAACTTTTAATTTTTATTTTATGTTACTTTAGTTTTTACAAAATCACCTCTTTATACTTGTTGTACATTTATTTACATTTTGGTCGTAAGGTCTCTGTCTGGATAGAGGCTACACACTCCAGCTCTGTTCTGGTGGAGCTCTGGGGGAGGTGGTCATAGTACTTACAGAGTGCCTATCAAAGGATACTTCTTTATCCTGGTGGATGACCTATGACATTCCTTCACAAGAAAAAGTGTTTATGGGTCAGAGAAGCTATTCTTGTGACTCTTGTCTGACACTTCACTTGACCTTTCTCCACCAAAGATAGACATGGTCTAGGAGAAGTCTGAATGGGGAAGAAGTTTGCCTCTAATGTTTTAATAAATTAGGATAGGCCGAATGCAACTTGACAAAACAATAGCATAACAAAAATGGAATATTTCTTACAGATCCCAAAGAGAAGAGGCCAGCATGCCTCTGAAGGCAGATGGAAGGAGGGAGACATTCTGAGCACATATCCACAGCCATCAGGTGAGGAGAAAACAGAAATAGAGGGAGAAACCTGCAGCCCATAGCTTTTACTAGGGTCTGGAGTGTTACCAGGCATATCTTTCATGGCTGTTACTGGTCAGTTTTGAGCAAGCACACATGAGTTGCATGGAGCTTGGATGTGAGTGAGAGGTGGTCACTGTGCTATATCTGTATCAATGGAGTGAGATTAGTGAGTGAAGCCCAGTAGATTGTGTCTAGCTGTCCCATGGAAAAATGGGTTCTGAGACAATATACAATTATTGTACATACAATTATACAAGTATTAATTACAATATTAATTATATTGAATTATACAATTCAATACCACATATAAAATAGGAATTACAGTAGTCTACTAATAACTCAAATACACTTATCTCTAATGGCTGGGTACAAGGTAAGTGGAGTTGAACAATTTATGTGAAATTACATCTACATGTGTTTCCTCCATAACAGTCCAGAATCAAGGAGATAAGTCACCGTTGTTTTACACCATAACAAATACAGTCACAGAAAAAAAGATACTGTATTCCATTAATGCTAGAGTGCACATTTCTACTTCTTTCAGGGATGTATCTTAGAAGTGATATTGTAAAATCACTATTAGTCACCAAGCTGTAATCATGGGGTTGTCCTTATGTGCACAGGCAAACATTGGTCTAAAACCTTCCATCAATATTTTATTTTTTTTCTTTTCTATATATGCTTTTAATAATATTAAAGTAAATCTGATATCAAATTTCTCCTAATTCAATAGCCAAATATTTTCTTTCCTGTTGTGGTATATGTCAATCTATTAAGTATAGAGTATAAATGTCAATCAGCATTTTAGATGTCATCAGCATCATAACTGACTGAAGGACCATCAGTAGGTTGGAAAGATAATAGCAAAGATTATAAAAATCTCACAATTTTCTAATTGTATATTGCCTTGGAAGCTATTTAAAACATATGTTTAACTTTCTTGTGACAAAAGCAGTGATTAGTCACCATTGCCTCAGTTTCCAGTTCTCTGACACTTCCTAGTTCCTTAATTGGTCTATACAGATATCAGCTTTGTATAATCTCCTTTGGGACCGCTGGACACCACTTACCTGACTCCATCCACAAAGCCCTACTGTAATTTCTTATGAGGCATCTCATGAGGAATGTGGCATTGCCAAAGCTTCTGATTGGCACAGGTAATGATGATGGCTAGGGGAAATTTCTATCAAAGATGAGTTGAAAGTGAGTCAGAAGTTTGATCTGAATGAGAGAAATTTAGAAACACTTTTCTTAATATATTTTGCTTATTGTTTTCACTCAGGTAATCTTAGAAGTGATATAAGACAAATAGCCACATTTATGTGAGTTGAAAAAAGTGTTTATTTTCAGTATTTGTAATCTAAAAATTCTAAGTAGTAAGAATTACTTGTGTCATAGTTTGTCAGTGGTTTTATTCTTTCATTGTGATATATAAAATGATAATGCATTTTACAATTGATACAAATGACACACAATGCAACTCTTCAATATTAATAAATATTTAGTGGTTAGTATAAACCTAGTATTACTGCACCTGTTTATGTATCATTAGTTCATTTCATACTACAACATGTTAAGAGGTAGGCACTGTCACCACTCCCATACTCCAGCTCTGAATCTCAACTAAAGCCCTACAAGAAAGGAACAGAAGAACCTTGAGCTTGACTCCATCTTTATCCAGAGTATTTGCTCATAGAAACTGTTATGACATATTTTTATTATATTGTAAATATTTTTCAAATGTAGTTTAAGAATTCTTATCCTTCATTACGATCATGAAGTTATTTTTTTCTAAATTTAGTATTACATACTTAGGTCTGTGATCCACTTGGAATGGGTAATAAGTGTAATATGAATGTAAGTATAGTTTACATTTAATGATACATATACATATTCCTAAAACATTTATTGAAAATGTATTTCCCCATTTTCTCTTATATGTATATTATTTGCTTAAATATTAATGTGTCTTTTTTAAGCCTTGTTTATTTTTTACATTTTTCTTCTATGTGTGCAAATACCACACTTTATGAGTTACTAAGATACTTCATTTCACACAATAATATTCCTCCAAAGCTCTGTCTCTTCAAAAAACGAAAAAAGAGAAAACATATAGAAAAGTTTCAAAATATTTGCATGCCGAAAAAAAAAAAAAAATACCAAGCAAGATTCAAAGCAGTAACATGTGGCTGATCAGCAAGCAGAATCACAGTCGAACAAATTTGTTCTTTATATGAAAAAAGTTTCTTCTGTAATGAAGTAAAAAAAAAAAAAAAAAAGTAAAAAATTGCATGCCTGGAGCCTACAATGATATTGAATAAACAAAAAGGTTTAGAACTTTGGAACTGCTGTGATATTTAAGCAAATCTTAGGAAATGCCCCAATATACCCCCCACTTCATGTTTTCATCTTTCTCTGTGAATTCTATTTGCTGTCATGCCTTCTTACTTTCTTTCCCTATTTTCTGGAAATCGGAGTTTTCCCTCTACCAGCAACAGTGGTGGCAGGAACCTGCAGAGAAAACCCTGACTCCCTAAGTTCCTCCTGCGCAAGCGCAGGCAACCTGCGGACTTTGGTCTTCCTCTTCCAGGCCACGCCCTTCAATGCCTTGTGCTGCGGCTGCAGTTGAGTTCAGAGCTCCCTGCGGAGGGCTTTGGTGGCTTCAGGACCAAGGACAGATGCTCCTTCCCTTCCCTCCAGGGTAGATTGAGGAAGTCACTTTTTTCATATAAAGAACAAATTTGTTCAACTGTGATTCTGCTTGCTGATCAGCCACATGTTACTGCTTTGAGTCTTGCTTGGTAATTGTTTTTTTTTTGGCATGCAAATATTTTAAAACTTTTCTATATGTTTTCTATTTTTTGTTTTTTGGCATGCAGATACTTTTAACACTTTTGCATAAATTCTCTTATTTTTTATATAAACATCATCTACAAGTGACTTCACCTTTTGCGTTGTGTATTAAGACCTTTCGTGCTTGTGTTACATTCATTATCAATTAAAAAAAAAATCTCTTCAACTAATTTCATCTTTTCATGCATCACTTTTCGGTAAATTAATAGGCAATATCACTTTTATTGGGAAAGAACACATATATTTTATGCATTCTGTGTTTGAGTGTTTTCCAGAAATGTCTACAGTACCTCTGGTTGAAAAGGTGAAGGACAGAGGCTTTTCTGGGAGTCACAGGAAAAAATCTTAGAGTCTCATGCTGAAAAGGATCTGTGAATGTGTTCATTGTATGGCTTAATTGCTAATGTGTAATTGTCCCCAAAGACAATTGTATAAATGGAACTCGAAGAACACCGTTCTGAATGCACAGACAAGCAACATTGTTGCTGTAGAATAATGAATTTCATCATATTGTCTGTTTTTCTCCTTTCCCAAAAGCTATACACATTAGCTAAAATCCTTCATTTCTTTCACTTCAGTTTGTAAATATCTCCATGTTGTTTTCTTCTAAAAATGGCCCATACAATAGATATACATTTTTTACTCTTTAATATGTAAATATTAAGATGTTTTAAATTTTTAGTAAAATAATGCCACTAAGAAAATATATAAATACACCTCCAGGCAGCCCACTTTTTAATATTTTGATCTTGTAGAAAGAAATTAACAATAATTATTTATTTATTTATTTTCTTTTTTTGTGATTCAATTTTTTTTATTAGATTATAACTGTGTGCATTACTGCATGTAGGGGGGTACAATGTGCTGATTTTATATACAATTTGTAATGTTTACATCAAGCTGGTTAACATAGACAGTATTCATCTTAGTTATTGATTGTCATGTTTAGTGTTTAGACATCTATACTCTACTCTTAATATATTTGACATGTACCCTTGCAATATTCCCAGTAGGTGAGGTCCCATCAATTACCCTCCCTCTACCCATCTCCCCACACCCCTCATCCTCCTCTTCTATCCTTCTTTCTGGGCTATAATTGTGTTTTATCTTTTGCATGAATATGTGGGTGATTATATATTGATTTCATAATGGTATTGAGTACATTGGGTATTTTTTTTCCCATTCTTGAGATACTTTACTAAGAAGAAAATGATCCAGATCCATCTATGTAAACATAGAAGAGGTAAAGTCTCCATCTTTTTTAAGGCTGCATAATATTCCATGGTGTGCATATACCAAAATTCATTAATCTATTTCTGGCTTGATGGCCACTTGGGCTGCTCCCATGACTTGGAAATTATGAATTGGGCTATAATAAACATTCTTGTGCAAATTTCTTTGTCATAAAGTGATTTTTTGTCATCTGGATAAATAAGTAGTAGAGGAATTGCAGTATCGAATGGTAGGTCTACTTTTAGTTCCCTAAGTTTTCTCCAAACTGCTTTCCAGAAGGGACATATTAGTTTTCATTCCCACCAGCAGTGCAGATGTGTTCCCTGCTCTCCACATGCCTGCCAACATCTGTAGTTTTGGATTTTGTTATGTGAGCAACTCTACTGGAGTTAGATGATATGTCAAAGTGGTTTTGATTTGCATTTCTTTGATGATTAAAGATGATGAGCATTTTTTTCATGTGTTTGTAGGCCATGTGCCTGTCTTCTTCAGGGAAGGTTCTGTTCAAATCTCTTGCCCACAATGAAATGAGATCACTTGTTCTTTTCTTATTAATAAATTTGAGTTCTTTTTGGATTCTGGTGATCAAACGTTTATCAGAAACAAATATTTCTGAATGGTTTCCATATCTGTTACATTTTTAGATTGCCATTTTTGTTGACTTAGTCTATCAGTTACCCACCTTTATGTTAACTTATATAATCTATTGATGTCCATTGTTTTGTCTGAACCTTTGACTTTCCTCTTTTGTAGTTTACAAGTAAAGGGAAAGCTGAGTATCCTAGGTAGTAAAGAAGAGATTACTTAACTTGAAACTGTGAATAGGCACAAAAGCAAGAAAAAGGAAGGAATGGTACAGAGCTCTAATAAGCAGAGTCAGTATGATTTATGCCTGCAGCTTGAGGGGCACTAATGCCAGCAAGATTGTGCTGAGGGCACCACATCGTCTCTTAGATGAGTCTCTTGGACTCAGTGGTACGCATCTAATAGGATAATAATGAAATCCTCCATGTAATAGTCTAAATCAGGGCTGGAGAACCTTTTCATATTTGAAGCTGCATTAATTTAGCTGTAATAAAATAAGGACACATTTAGGAAACTTCTATTAGGTATGCTTAAAATGTACATTATTTATGAAAATCTAATGACTATGTTCTTAATAATTTAAAAAAATGAAGACTGATGGTTAATTTTAAAGTTAACTAACCTTTCAGTGACTTTGTTTTGTCTGCTTTATGTTGGAAAATATTTGACTATTTGGTTGTAGTACAGAAGTCTGCAGCTTCAGTTGATCCAGTTTTAGTTGATTCAGATGGGTGTCAGTCATCTGTACCCTTAAAGGCATCTTGAGTTTGGTTAAGTAGGAGAATGTCGTTTTATTCAGGATTTGGGGGATGTTAGCTATTGTTAGCTAGCTATTGATAGCTAGCTATGTTAGCTATTGATACCTTATGGCTCTGGTTATCAACCTCCACACCAGGCTGTGGACAGGTCCTGGTCCATGTCCTGTTAGGAACCTGGCTGCACAGCAGGAGGTGAGTGGTGGACAAGTGAGCAAAGCTTAATCTTTACTTATATCCACTTCTGCTCCTTATCACTGGGATCCACTTCTGAGCTCCCCTCCTGTCAGAGAAATGGCAGCATTAGTTTCTCATAGGAGCACCGACCCTGTTGTAAACTGTACCTGCAAGACATCTGCTTACGCACTCTTTATGAGATACTAATGCCTGATGGTCTGGAGGAGGAGTTGAGGCTGCAAATACAGACTATCATTAGCAGAGAGGTTTGACCACAGAGACCATAATAAATCAACTGCTTGCAGACTCATATCCAAATCTTCTCCCCCAATCGGTGGAAAAATTGTCTTCCATGAAACCAGCTTTATAGTTACTTTATTCCAAATCAGTAAGTGGACGTTTATTTTGTTGGATAAGTTTACAATGAAAGCTCCTGGGCCTCCATGCTCTATACAGGTAATTGAAAGGCCACAGTTTGGTTAAAAAATGACATTCCTTCTTTATTATTTAGTGACAGCATGTCACTATTAATCTGAACTTTACTGTTTATAAAAAACAAACCTATACTCTTTTGCAATGATATGGACTGTGGCATTTGTGTAGAGAAGGGTAAAGACAAAGTGATCACTAAATTAAAAAGAAAAAAAAAAGAAAGAAGACATTGGTTGAACTCATTTTTCCTTCTTTTGATGATACATAAAATCATGGTCTCTTCTTATGAATAGTATGCTCTTTTTGAGTTATTTCATAGTTTTGTAAGTTTATTGACAAAACAAATCATGGGGAAAGCACATTTGGGTGGGGTACTTACACACATCATGTCCTTTACCTCTAATGGGTCACCCTCCATCCTTGGGCGTGTTACAGAATGGCCATGTCACATCTTCTTGTGGTTAGGAACAAGAAAAGACTGAAGGACAAATTTATTCAAATAACTTTTACTTTCCTCTTTGCTTTTTCTACAGAACTACTCCTGCAGTTCCCTGACACAAGTTTGGGTGGAGCAATGATGGCAAATGGAACTTTGTCTCATGAGAGCTGGAATGATTGCTCTATCCCCTGTTCCACTGGACATGGAAGATGGCTGGATGAAACCAGGCCACTTTGTTCTCTAGACTTTCAGTTCTGTCTTCTCAACTCAGATAATCTGCCACGATCATTACTGTACCACATCTTGGACACTCTCTCCAAGCAGCACTTGAAGACAGTAATAGAGCTCACATCATTGTTGTACATCTTCAGGTATCACTGTCCTTTATTGTTAATGGGCGGTGTCTTATAAGCCATTGTTCCATGTATTTTGTTCATTTTTTTATGTTTATATGTCATAAGGCATGTCACATTCCTATTATAACATTGTTATTTTTTTTTTTAATTTTGGAGACAGATCTTACTTTTTTTTTTTTTTTCTTTGCCAATCTAGAGTGCAGTGGCAACAGTATAGCTTACTCTGGCCTGTAACTCCTGGGCTCAAGCAATCCTGAATCAGCCTCCTGAGCAGATGAGACCACATAAGGATAAATTTTTATTTTTTGTAGAGACAAGATCTTGCTATTTCCAGGATGATTTTGAAATCCTGAATTTTTCTACAGTAACTTAATTAATTCCTCCTTCAGATTCTCAATGATTGCTATATACCTGGCAATATGCTTTTAATTGGCAATATAAAGAACCATGTAAGTTAAATTCACAGAGAAATACAGATAATTTATCGACTTTTACAACATTAAAGAGGAAGTCAGAATTGGTCTATGCACAGTACCTATACAAGCTTCTGTAGGGGTCATCTATTAGAATTCAATAAATAAAATATTTAAAATGTATCTAAAAGAAAAGGACACTATGTCTATATTTGTCAATAAATTATTCCATACATACAAGTCGTATTTTATATTTATTGTAAAAGCCCTTCAGATGACAAAGGTATAGCTTTTATTCACATAAAGTTAGAATGACATTGAAATTCAGAATTGAATTCAGGTATATAATGACATTCAAATACTAGTTGTTTGGAATCAGATCTCGCTCCAGAGTCATTTATATCTTAACATTACTCTCTGTTGAATAAATACTGAAAGCAATGAAACAAATGTTTCTCAATAAATATGGCTGCACAATTTCCTGTGTGAATTCCACCTTTACTGTTGACACCCGATATTAATTTCTACTTTAACTTAACTATGATAAGAGAGTAGACACTTTGTGATTTCTATAATGTTTCATTTGTTGAGGTGTCATTTTCTGCAAGTAAGATGGTCTGTTTTGGTGAGTGGTCCAGGTGGGCTTGAGAAGAATGTGTGTGCTCCAGGCATTGGTGAAGTAATCTGTAGATGTTGAATATATCCAGTTTATTGAGGGTGATGTTCAGTTCAACAGAGACTTTCCCTTTCTAACAGAGTATGTTGTCCTACAATAAATAGTGGGAATCTATTTTTCTCACAATTATTTCACTATTTGTCTGTTGTAATTTTCCCACCATTGTTAGACACATACATGTTAAGGATTGCCATATTTTATTAGAGAATTTACCTTCTGTCTTTTTATGTAATACCCTTCATTATTCTTGGAAATTTCCCTCAGTTGAAAGTTTACTCTGTTTGAAATTAGTATATGCACCCTTGCTTTCTTTGGTTAGAATATGCCTGGCATATTTTGTTCATACAGTTACTTTTAGTTTAGTTGTGACTTTGTATTTAAAGTGGGTTTCTTATAGACAACATGTAGGTTTGTTTGTTCATTTGTTTTTTATTCTGACAGTCTCCCTAATTTAATTGGTCCATTTATACCATTGGCATTTAACATGATTATTGTTATTGTTGGATTGAGATATATTTTGATTGTTAGTGTGTTCTGTTTATTGACATTGTTCATTGCTTCTGTTTTACTATTCCACTAATTTCCTGACTTTTGTAGTTTTAATTGAGCATTTCTTTTGTAATTCCATTTTCTCTTTTTTTCTTAGAATATCAGCTATGCTTCTTTTTTAACTTTTAAAAAAGTGGTTGCTCTAGCAAATAAAAAAAAAACTATATTTGTATGTTATTAAATGATCTAACCATTAACGGTTTGTTTTGTATTCTTATAATTTTATGTGGCTTCACATTGCACTGGAGAGGTGGCCACCATGACATAGCTTTGTTCTTTCACAGGTGTGAAAGATAATGTGGCCAGTCAAGTGCTGCATATAGCTGTCTCATGGGGAGATAACTACCAGTAGTAGGTTTGCAAGGTAAATATCTGGATCTTGGAGGAATCAGATACCCAGAAACTGTGTCAACGGTGAGTATACTGTGTGTCTGTTGTGAAGAAATGAAACCTGAATCAAATTGGGTGTTGAGGCAACATAAATTTATAAGAATTAATGAGATATAAAATAAGAATTTCAGTAGTTCACTAATAAATCTAATGTCTCCAATAGACAGAAGGCAAATGGAGTTGATCAATATGGGAAGTTACATGAAAGGTAGGTATACAATTGTAATGTCACTGGAGAATAGAATTTGGAATTCACCTTTTAAGGATCATTGCTCCTATTTCCAAAAATAATGTAAGTATTCTCCAGATAGTGCTTTTTATGAAAAATTTTTTGAGACAGTCTCACTCAGTTGCCCTTAGCAGAGTGCTGTGATGTCATAGCTCACAGCAACCTCTAACTCTTTGGGTGTAAGCTATCCTCTTGCCTCAGCCTTGTAGCTGGGACTACAGGTGCCTGTCACAATGCTGAGGTGTTTTTAGATATGGGGTCTCATGCTTATTTAAGCTAGTATTGAACTCCTGAGCTCAAGCAATCCACCTGCCTTGGACTCCCAGAGTGGTAGGATTACAGGTGTGAGCCACTATGTCTGGCCTCTTTTGCTAATTCTTTAGAAAGACACCCCTCAAATGCAGACATTCAGTGAACCCTTTGACATTTCTATTTTCTTCTTAATGAATTTTCTGTAACATAGTTTATATATTTTTTACCACATATAAAATATATAATTACAGTAATCCACTAATAAAGCTAATATCTCTAATATGTAGTTAGAAGATAAATGGAATGGGTCAACTTATATGAAACTACAAGTTTTCTAAAAGGTCATCCATAAAGTCACCATACATAGGGAAAATGAGAAACTGTAGCTAAATGTACCTTTACTTATAAAATAATCATCACAAAATTTACAAAGAGGTAGCTGATACTTAGAGAATACTTTATAAATATGTTTAGCCCATTTGCTCAAAAACAGACCATTACTACAATAGATGAGCCACAATGGTTTTACGCTGAGAAATGGCAAGTCACAGAAAAAATAGTGTATTCTGTATGGTGCATCTTAGAATGGGTACAGGCGATTGCACTAATGTACACAGCTATGATTTAACAATAAAAAAAATAGTGTATTCTGCATGCTAGAATTCATAGTATCACGTTTTTGTAAGTAGAGATCCATCTTAAAACTGATATTGTAAAAATGCTGTTCCCAGAATATATTTAGAATATGATTCCCCTTGTGTGTACACATGAAGTTGGTGTTAAAGCCATCCATTATTACCTTCTGGTAATCATTAAAACTCCCGAAGGAGCTGTCAGTAGGTTGTAAAGATGTATATTACTGTTGATGCTAATTTGATTATCTAAGAAGGTAGTTTGGGTCAAGTTTCTTCTCTGAAAAAAAATTTTTCTCTTTCTATGTTGTTCTTTTTTTATTTGTATTTCTTCCTCATGGGAAGTTTATTTGTTCTCCTTAATTTATTATTTATTTATTCAATATTTATTTAAATCATATGGATTATTGTATGATTCATGATATTTCTTTTTTCTAATGTGCCCAGAATTAAATTTTCTCTTCAAAAGTCTTTGCTATACATGATATTTGCCTTACACTATACTTAGGTTAGTGTGTTTTTTCCTGTTCTCAAATCATTTCAGTGTACAATTTTGAAATGCTCCCATTTTGATTTTGTTTCTGTTTAGCATCATTTTACTTTATGACACTATACAGTCCTATAGGTTAATCACGTAGATTACCTAGTATTAACTGTTTTTTTTTTTTAAATACTCTTGGGTTTTTTTTGTAAATTGTATTAGAAATAAGATGTGATCAGTGGGTGCCCTATTTGCACTAGGACTCTCTTGATTCTAGACTTTGTTAGCCAAATTACACACGTGTTTACTAACTCAGATACATACCTGTGTGTACATATTCCTACACTTCTGCATATATATGTACATAAAGTTAAATTTGCCTTTCTACTAATATCTCCAGCACCATATGATTTAATCTAGTAAGACATAAATCAATCATTCCATTCTCACTTCTTCTACATAAACTCCCACAGTGAGAAAGTTCCCTTTCTTTAATCATTGTGTCTGGCTGGCACTGGCCAGGTTTCCTGCCGTCTTGTCTATCTTCTGGACGCAAACGCTGGGCTATCTTCCTTGGAAACAATTACCTTAAGTGCCAGAGGCTATTCGCCTTAGCAGAAGGGAGAAAGAGAGAAACAGTCTCAATAGGAGAGTAAATATTACCTGTCTTCTTAGACGCCTGGCAAACGCCCTGCCAGCATGAGAAGGGAAAGAGTCAGAGTGGGAGGGTGCGTGAAAGAATGAGAGCTCTCCGACCCACTTCTCCTGCAGCTACTTACAGATGTGATCCTGTGGCTATTAGCACCACAGTTGTAGAGACTGCCAGTCACTGATGTCCCCGTGTCGTGCACTCCCCTGTTAAGGAGAGCCAAATCCCTTCCCCATGACCTTATCACCAAGATGTTTCTTGTAATTACAGAGTGTTCCGAGCTTAGGTCTCGCTTCTCCTCATGAACTATATGGTCAGCTACACATTGATTCCTAAAACACGTGCATAGTGATTTCAGAATTGGCATACATACATCCATGGGGGGAAGAACTTTAATAACTAAAGCACAATGATCATGTACAAATCATTTGACCTTTTAGATTTAGAATCTCCCCTTATTACCTACATTTCTTAGGTCAATCCCCTTTTTGCCCACACAGTATGTTGTATGTTTATTATACCATTAGATTATTTTATCTGTATTGCACTCAGGGGTCTCCCAACCTAAAATAATGTTTAATGCATAACTTAATGCATGCCAATGCATTTAGGTACACTCTTTGTGCTGTAAAATTCTGTAGGATTTGAAAAATAGTGTCATTAACAAATCATTACAGTGTCAAAAGAATAATTTCACTGCACAAAAAAAGTCTTCATTTCTCCTATTTAAGCTTTCTCTTTACCAAGCTTAGTACATTGATGGTTTTTATATTTCACCTTTTCCACTATGTCATATAAATAAAAGCACACAGCACGTAGTCTTACATATTAGCTTCATTCACTTATGAATATGCCTTCAAGGTTTGTGAAGTATATATCATGGTGGTTTAGATGTGCATTTCATTAATGAATAAAGGTGTTTCTTGAGCATTTATTTTTCTTGCACTTAATGGAAATTTCTGTAGTTCTTTGGATAAATGTCTGTTCACATAATTTATCCACTTTTTTAAAGAATGTCCTTTTTTTTTTGAGTTGTGAGAATTCTCTATATATTCTGGACAATAGTTTATCAGCTATATGATTTGAAAATATTTTCCTTCTTGCTTTTGGATGTTGTGATGGCATAGTTTGAATCATAAAAAGGTCTTAATTCTAATAAAGTTTAATTAATCTATTTTTTTGTCATTTGCCTAATGGTGTCATATATTAAAATACATTGTTTTACCTTAGAACACAAAGATGTTCTTTCTATGGAATTTGTATTTTTAACTCTTACATGTAAGTTCATGTTCTATTTTGATTCAATAAAGTATTTGATAGAAGAGAGGAGTTACACTTGCGTGTACATATCCACTTGTCCCAGGAAGATTTGTTGCAAAAAATATTTTTCCATATTAAATTGTGTTCATAGATAACCTTGTAAATTAGTTTACCATAATTGTAAGGATTAATTTGAGGTTACTTAACTCTATTCCATTGACATATATGTCCATCCTCATATCAATACTACAATGTATAATATACCAATATTATCAATGTACGTAGTACATGAGTCCAGTACTCCATATTGTCCTTTTTCAGGATTGTTTCGGCTGCTCCAGAACACTTGCATTTTCATATGAATTTTAGAACCAGCTCACCAATTATTGCATAAACGAAAAACAAATTTTCTGAGTTTCAGGTTAGATTAATTGCTAGTATATAGAAATGGAGTTGATTTTTAAATTGTCTTTGATTACTTAATAGCTACTGAACTCTTTTGGGTTCCTATCTTATTTTTAATAGGTTCCTTAGGATTTTCTTTAAACAAGGTCAAGCCATTTGAAAAGAGATATTGTTTGAGTTTCTTTCTAATAGGGATACCTTATATATTTTTTCTAGACAAATTTCTTGGACTATATCCTCTAGTACAATGTTGAAAAGAATTGAGTAGAGTGGATGTTCTTATTTCTAATCTTGTAGAGAACACTGAGCCTTTCATAATAATGTATATTGTTGTAAGTTTTTAATAAACATTGTTTTTTTTCACTTTTTATTGTTAAATAATAGCTGTGTACATTAGTGCAATCAAGGGGTACAATGTGCTGGTTTCATATACAATCTGACATATTCTCATCAAACTGTTCAACGTAGCCTTCATGGCATTTTCTTAGTTATTGTAGGTTTTGCCTGTACCCATTTAGTAAGTTTTGCCTGTACCCATTCTAAGATGCACCATAGGTGTGGCCCCACCCATAACCTTCCCTTCACCCTAACCTCCCCCCTCCCTTCCCCTTCCTTGGCCCTTTCCCCATATTTTTGTGCTATAGTTGGGTTATAGCCTTCATGTGAAAGCTATAAATTAGCTTCATAGTAGGGCTGAGTACATTGGATACTTTTTCTTCCATTCCTGAGACACTTTGCTAAGAAGAATATGTTCCAGCTCCATCCATGTAAACATGAAAAAGGTAAAGTCTCTATCTTTCCTTAAGGCTGCATAATATTCCATGGTATACATGTACCACAATTTGCTAGTCCATTTGTGGGTTGATGGGCACTTGAGCTTCTTCCATTACTTAGCAATTGTGAATTGGGCTGTAATAAACATTGTTTGTATGTTAAGGAAGTTTCCTTCCTTGTTTAATTTTTTTATTATTTTTATCAAGAGTGGATTTGGGATTTGTCAAATGCTTATTATGTATCTTTTGATATGATTCTGTATTTTTGCTTTTTTTCCTATTAATACAGTGAATTATAAATGTTTTGTGTGTGATTTTATTTATTTTTTAATTTGGATTTAATTTTTAATTTAATTTAATTTTTTAAAGAAAGCAAAGTGCCTTTATTCTTTATTTCCAGTGTTGTTTCTTTTCTATTCTTTCTTTTTTGTGTGTGACAGAGTCTCACCATGTCACCCTTGGTAGAGTCCTGTGGTGTCACAGTTCACAGCAACCTCAAACTCTTGGGCTCAAGTGATTCTCTTGCCTCAGCCTCCCAAGCAGCTGGGATCACAGAAGCCTGACACAATGCCCAGCTATTTTTTTGTTGCAGTTGTCATTGTTGGTTAGCTGGCCCACCCAACACTTTTGGTGTATGTGGCTGGTACCGTAACCACTGTGCTATGGATCCTGAGCCTCCAGTGCCTTTTCTTTTCTTTTCTTTTCTTTACTTTTCTTATCTTTTCTTTTCTTTTCTTTTCTTTTCTTTTCTTTTCTTTTCTTTTCTTTTCTTTTCTTTATTTTTTCTTTTTTCTTTTTTTTTTTTTTTTGATAAATATTCTAAATATGTTGCCCTTGCTAGACT
>CAUYPK010059207.1:0-37000 GCA_963574355.1 Loris lydekkerianus | reverse complement strand
ACTGGTTAACATAGCCTTCCTGGCAATTTCACAGTTATTGTGTTGAGACATTTACATTCTACATTTACTAAGTTTCACATATACCATTGTAAGATGCACCACAAATGTATTCTCACCAATCCCCCTCCTTCCACCCCCTCCCCCCTCCCTCACAACAAAGATATTTGCACCAGAAGAATGTACTTTCTTAATGCACTGTTTCAGGTGTCAGGAGAAGGCTAGTGCAATATACCTAATGATGACTGAAGATAAATGGCTCCGAGTTTCCTGTCTTAAAACTGTAGTGTGCTGTACTTTGATTAATGGATTTATTCTGCATTCTCTTCCCCCACCCCTCACCATGCCCTAGCCATCAGATTACCATACTTCAGTGCCCTACTCCTTTGTGCTTCAGCTATATGATACAATTTTTCATTCCCTGGGCATTTTCTGCTTTGTTTTTGTTTCCTGAGGGTAGCATACCTTGCTTTCCCTGATAAATACTTACTCATTTATCAAAGCTCCATTCACATGTCACCTTTTTGGGATGTCTCCAATGAGCAATCTCAAGTTAATCTTCTACTCTATGCTTCATGACACATACTTCGATTGCAGTGTGTATCACATTGTGCTGCAATTGTCAATGAGTGTGTCTCCCTAAAAACATTCCACGAGGGATAAGGGCTAATTTGTGTTTCTGTGTGTGTGTGTGTGTGTGTGTGTGTGTGTATGTATATATATATATACTAAATAATTTCCTTATTTATTTATTCTGAACCTCATTTTGATGAGGATGTAAAGCAACTATAGGGCTATACAACAAAATAACACGATAGGTGGGAGAAAAGTAGAAAATATGTAAATCAATATACAAAATAGAGCTGTAAATGAGGTAGGTGAGACCAGAGAATATTTTCATCTTTATATTTTATTCATATTCATGTTTTAATAATCCAGCTAAATGACTAGCATTTAGAAGAGAACTAGCATGCATAATTTAAATGAATTTATTTATTTAATTATTTACTGATTACTAGTGCCCTTGAATGCACTAAACAATATTTTACTAAAGCATTCTCCTATGTATAGACCACTCTGCAACCCAAACCACTACACGACCGGTCAAGCACTGGAATTTATCACTTTTATTTTTCCCAACAGTTCTCTCCATTAATGAATGTGGAACCAAAGTCCTAGAGAAATTAAAGCATTTGATCAAGATTACACATCTCAAAGACTGGTGAAATCAACTCTCAGGATCTCATCTGCAAAATGAAAACAAATGAGGAGGAACTTAGCATTCATTGAAAGCAAGCTTTCACAGTATATGATTTTAAAGTAGTTTTGAATGGAATACATAAAAAGTCATTTCTCATATTTGTTCATTCTATTGCCTGCATTTTTTATTTTTAATGTGTTCACAATTGGGCTGATTTCTGTAGAAATTCATGCTTTTTTTTTTTTTTTGAGACAGACTTTCATTCTGTTGCCCAGGCTAGAGTTCCATGGCATCAGCATAGCTCACAGCAACCTCAAACTTCTGGGCTCAAGCAATTCTGTTGTCTCGGACTCCTGAGTAGTTGTGACCGTAGGCGCCCACCACAATGACACACTAATTTTTCCATTTTTGGTAGAGACAGGGTCTGGCTCTTGTTAAGGTTGATTTCAAACTCCTGAGATCAAGAGATCCTCCTGCTTCAGCCTCCCAAGTTGTAGGATTACAGGAATGTGAGATCACGTTTGGCCAACTTCATGCATTATTAAATGATTTGATTTATCTTCCTTCCTGTATTTGTGAGAGACTTTTGGTCTTAAATTTGCTTACTTATATGCCATTAAATTATTTTTTTCTGATATAGGTTTGTCTTTGTAGTTGTTGTAAGAGGTGAGGCACTAGAGTCAGGCACGGGTGTGAGATGTCTACATTGTGGGGGCATGTTAGGGGAACATGTGTACTACTGTCCCTCCTTACACTTAAGAGCATGATCAATATTTATAACTATACCTGAAAAGCTGGTAACTTCTTTTCAGTGTTCAGTATTTTGATTGGCATGAGAAAAGAGATAGTGACTGGAAGGAGTGTCAGAGAGAAGAACAACAAGCAAACAGACTGAGGTAGCAGGAAAGAAAGAACCACTGATAGATTTCCAAAGAAGGAACAGAGCCATTTGTTTAAGGCATCATTTTATTTTATTTTATTTTATTTTATTTTCAAGGTGTATTTTTTTTCATGTATACATTAATGCTTTCATGGGGTACATTGTGCTGATTTCATATAGAATTAGGAATGCTTACATCACACTGGTTAATATATACCTCATCTCTTTTACTTAATTATTATGTTAAGACATTTATACTCTATACTAATAGATCTGACATGTACCCTTGCATCATGCACCATAGGTGTGATCCCACCATCACCCTCCTTCATTCTGATCTCCTCCTTCCCTTTCCATCCCCCCTCCTCCCTCCTTTATCTTCGGCCATACTTGTGACCTATTCTTCATATGAAAGCGTGAATGATTGTAAATTGGTTTCATAATAGTACTGAGTACATTGGATATATTTTCTTCCATTCTTGAGATACATTACTAAGTAGGATATGTTCCAGCTCCATCCATGTAAACATAAAAGAGGTAAAATCTCCATATTTTTTTAAGGCTGAATAATATTCCACGGTATACATATACCACAACTTATTAATCCATTCATGGGTCGATGGGCACTTGGGCTTCTTTCATGACTTGGCTATTATTAATTGAGCTGCAATGAACAAGCTGGTGCAAATATCTTTGTTATAAAGTGACTTAAAAAAAAAATATATATATATCTAGTAGAGGAATTGCAGGATCAAATGGCAGGTCTACTTTTAGATCACTGAGTATTCTCCATACTTCTTTCCCAAAAGGGATGTATTAGCTTTCACTCCCACCAGCAGTGTAGAAGTGTTTCCTTTTCTCCACATCCATGCCAACATCTGTAGTTTGGGGGTTTTGTTATGTGATCCACTCTTATGGGAGTTAGATGATATCTTAAACTGGTTTTGATTTCCATTTCTCTAATGTTTAAAGGTGATGAGCATTTTTTCATGTGTCTGTAGGCCCTATGCCAATTGGCCTGGGAGAATACTTTATCAGGAGGACCCCCTGGCAATTGAAGCAACACCAAAAATACATTACTGGGATCTGATTAAACTAAAAAGCTTCTGCACAGCCAAGAACACAGTAAGTAAAGCAAGCAGACAGCCCTCAGAATGGGAGAGGATATTTGCAGATTATGATTCTGACAAAGGTTTGATAACCAGAATCCACAGAAAACTTAAACGTATTAATAAGAAAAGAACAAGTAATCCTGTTTCATTGTGGATAAGGGACTTGGGCATCAATTTAAACCCATTACCAAAACCACAAATGAAAAGTTGGATAGAGACAAGCCTCCAGATGACCTACAGCACATCATTTTGGGTGTGAAAATATAGGAAAAGACAGATAAAAATGAACTTCCATGAGGTTATAACAAGTCCCTTCATTTATAGTTTGTTGTTGGGAAGTGATCAGGATTAGTTAGGATTGCAGTCTCAGGGTGTTTTGGACTAATCACCATGCTTATCTGAAAAAATTTCTTTAGGGATTAGATAATTCTCTATGTTTTCATTTTATAGCAGAGTTGTGTCTTTAGTGATTGAGAAAGTTTTGTTTCCTACCTTTATGGATAGGAAAAGTGAACTTGACCAGCCTTAGCATAAATCTTACAAAAGAATACCTTCCCTGGCTTACAGTTATAACTCTATAAAGGAATACTTGAGGCTGGATAATTTATAAAGAGAAGATAAATTAAATCATTTTGTCCTGTAGGCTGTACAAGAAATATGGCACTGGCATCAGCTTCTGGTGAGGGCCTCAGGTTTCTTGCACTTATGGCAGAAGGTGAAGGGGAGTATGTTTGTGCAGAAATCATGATGACAGAGGAAGCAAGAGAGAGGGGAGCAAGGTACCAGGATCTTTATAACAACCAGATCTTGAAGTTACTTTTGCAAGAACTAATGGAGCAAGAACTTACTCATAACTATGAGCATGGCATGAAGTCATTCATGAGGAATCCACTCCCATTACCCAAACATCTCCTAATGGGCTCCACCTCCAACACTGATGATCAAATTTCAATATGGGCTTCCAGAGGTCAAATATCCAAACCATAACAATAGATTCTGAAAAGGAATACAATATATCCTTTAACTTATGTTTACAAAATGAAGGGAAATCATTATGTTTAATAACATGAACCAATTCATGAAGGACAAGTACTATAAAATCATTATGCTAAATGAAATTCACCAGTCACCAAAGGACAAATATTTCTCATACTGCTTATAAAGGAAATATGCATTAGTCAAACTCATAGAAACAGATTGTAGGATAGTAATGGCTAGGGGCTGGGGAGGGGGAAATGAAGAGTTACTAATCAAGGGGTATAAAGTTTCAGTTACTCAAGATGAATAAATTCTAGAAATCTGCTGCACAGTGTTGCATCCACAGGTAATAATTCTGTATTGTGCACATAAATATTTGTTAAGAGGGTAGATCTTGTAAATTTTTCTTAACATACAAATTATTTTTTGTCAATTTAGAAAAGCAGGCTTCTCTGAGTTGATCTAGCAGAATTTTTGAAGTGCATGTCATATGTTAAAGCTCTTGGATATTTAACATTTCTGACCAGCCTGCCTTTAGGTAGATTTGGGTGCTCTGGTTCACAGTGAACTGAAGTAGTTTAATATTAAGTAACCAGAGATTGTGTAATTAGAACAGAAGGATGTTTCACCTCATTAGCCTGGCTAATTGACGGTAAATCCTATTCAAAGTAGGTAAATAAATTTGGAATAATTACCCTTAAAACAGAAAATATAAGATTAATTATGCTGTCTTTTCTACACAGCTGGATTTGGGTAGTTTTATTTTTTAAAAGAGAACTAATAGCTCTTATGCAGGAAAACTGTGAAGATGCCACTTTACAGCTGTGATAAAGCATCCAAGATAGTGAAAGCAAGCAAGATTATTAAGAGAAAGATGGATAACTGAAACAAACAAGCAAACAACAACAACAACAACAACAACAAAACAGCTTCATGCAGACAATATCAATGCAATGAATCTCTATATACCTCATTGTCTGGTTACCTTAATTTAGATAAAATTGTTTCTGAAAATAGGAAAATACACATAATATATATTTTAAATGATAAAGGGAAGACAACCTATTCGTTTCCTTTTATGACACATTGTCTCTGTGACTTATTGGAACTTTTTCATCTGTTTTACCCAAACAGGGGACACTCAATAATTTTAGAATACTTTGAGAATCATTCTTTATCTTTATGAAATTAAAATTTAAAAAAAATTGTACCAAGGAGATCCAAGATGGTGGCTGAGTAACAGCTTCCTTGCAACTGGGCATGGTGAGTCTGGGGAGACAAGACTCCAGGCACCTCTGGCTTGTGGGATCCACAAATAAACATCCCTTTGAGGACCCAGGGAGCCAGCGAGAGACTTCTGGACCCCATGAGGAGGACAAAAGCAGTGGAAAACTGACAAGTGGTTGTGTGTGTTCATTTGGTCTAATCCCACTGGCAGCTGAGATTGCAAGCTGGAAAGGCCTTACCTGTGAGCTATTTTCTTTTTCTGGACTGGGCACTCAGTTGAACTACCTTGGGAGAACTTACGAAAGAGTGCAGAGGTACTTTAAGCGTTGTCAAGGGCCCCAGACTGAGGCACTGAGCCAGATGGAGCTAATAGTGTTTGGGTGTGGGCCTCACAGAGTCATTGTGGGAGATCTGCACCAGCAAGCTCTGCCCTCATGGTCACGGAACAAGGATTGGGTGGGAACGAGTAATCTAATGACTGAGCAGCCTAAAGGTGGGTACTGAGATGCCTTGAAGCCTTAGCCCTCAGGGGCATAGGGTGAGACCAGCTTTGGCACACTGGGTCTCATCGAAACCCTAGCCCAGAGGCACAGCAACTTAAAGAGCAAGAGGAAGTGAAAGGAAAATTAGGGCAAGGAAACAGATAAAAGAAATCACTCAGGAGAAAGAATTGGCAGAAAAATCCTGGCAATATGAAACACCAGTCCAAAGCAACCCCAACAAGGGACCATGAGTTAGCTTCTGCAGAGGATCCCCAATATAAAGAAATGTTAGAAATGACAGAAAGGGAATTTAAAAAACAAATTATGAAAAGAATGAAGAAAAAAATGGAAACAATGAAGGAAACTGCTGATAAAGTGGAAAATAGCCAAAAGGAAATCCAAAAACAGAATCAAATAAGAGATGAATGATATGAAGAATATAGAAAGTATATAGCAGAGCTAAGGAACTGAAGAAGTCAATTAGGGAACTTAAAGATGCAATAAAAAGTATCAACAACAGATTAGACCATGCAGAAGAAAGAATCTGAGAGGTAGAGGACAAAGCTCTTGAGATAACACAGATAGTTAAAGAGGCAGAAACGAAGAGAGAGAAAGCAGAACATTCACTGACAGAATTATGGGACTTTATGAAGCAGTCAAAAATACGAGTGATAGGTATCCTAGAAGGGGAAGAAGAATGCCCCAGAGGAATGGAAGCCATACTAGAGAATATTATAAATGAAAATTTCTCAAATATCACCAATGATTCTGACACAATCCTTTCAGAGGGCTATCAGACTCCAGGTCGCCTCAACTCTAACCAAGCTTCTCCAAGACACATTGTGATGAACTTGTTCAAAGTCAAGACAAAAGAAAAGATTCTTCAAGCTGCTGGGAGTAAGCATCATTTGACCTACAGGGGCAAATCTATCAGGGTGACTGCAGACTTCTCTAATGAAACTTTCCAAGCAAGAAGACAGTGGTCATCAACCTTTAATCTACTTAAACAGAACAATTTCTAGCCCAGAATTCTATATCCTGCTAAGCTAAGCTTTAAAATTGACGGAGAAATCAAATCATTTATGGATATACAAACATTGAGGAAATTTGCCACAAGACCAGCTCTACAGGAGATACTTCAACCTGTTCTACACACTGACCATCATAATGGATTAGCAGCAAAGTAAGAACTCAGCAATTAAAGGACAGAAACTAATGTCCACACTGATGCAAAAGATAAAACTAAGCAGTGGACTCTCACAAAATAAGATGAATAGAACACTACCACACTTATAGATTATCTCAATAAATGTTAATGGCTTCAAGTCCCTACTGAAGAAGCACAGATTGGCTGACTGTATTAAAAAAAAAAAAGAAAGAAAAAAAAAGCCATCCATTTGCTGTCTGTAGGAACTACACCTAGCTTCAAAAGACAAATTAAAACTGAGAGTTAAGGGTTGGAAGACAATTTTTCAGGCAAATGGAATTCAGAAGGAAAGAGTTGCAATCTTATTTTTAGATATATGTGGATTTAAAGCAACTGAAGTCAAAAAAGACAAAGATGGTCACTTTATATTGGTCAAGGGAAAAATAAAACAAGAAGACGTTTTGATTCTAAGTATTTATGCACCCAATTTAAATGCTTCCAGATTCTTGAAACATACCTTACTCAGTCTGAGCAATATGATATCCTATAATACCGTAATAACAGGGGACTTTAACACTCTTCTTACAGAGCTGGACAGATCCTCTAAACAGCAATTAAACAAAGATATGAGGGACTTAAATGAGACCCTTGAACAACTGTGTTTGATAGAAGCATATAGAACACTCCATCCCAAAGATAAAGAATATACATTCTTCTCATTGCCCCACAAAACATTCTCCAAAATTGATCATATCCTAGGACACAAAACAAACCTCAACAGAATCAAAAGAATTGAAATTGTACTTGTATCTTCTCAGACCACAAGGCACTAAAGGTGGAACTCTAACAAAAACATTCAACCCCACACAAAGGCATGGAAATTAAACAACCTTCTGTTGAATTACAGTTGCGTGCAGGAAGAAATAAAAGAGGAAATTATTAACTTCCTTGAGCATAACAACAATGAAGACACAAGCTACCAAAACCTGTGGGATACTGCAAAAGCAATTCTGAGAGGAAAATTGATCACTTTACATGCCTATATTCGAAAAACAGAAAAAGAGAGCATCAACAAACTCACAAGCCATCTTATAGAATTGGAAAAAGAAGAACTATCTAAACCTAAACCCAGTAGAAGAAAAGAAATATCAAAAAATAAATCAGAGAACAATGAAATTGAAAACAAAAGAATCATTCAGAAAATTAATGAAACAAGAAGTTTGCTTTTTGAAAGAATAAATAAAATTGATAAAACTTTGGCCAGACTAACTAGAAGTAAAAAAGTAAAATCTCTAGTAACCTCAATTAGAAATGATAAAGGGGAAATAACAACTGATGCCACAGATAAACAAGAGATCATCTCTGACTAATACCAGAAACTCTATGCCCAGAAATTTGATAATGTGAAGGATATGGATCAATATTTGGAATCACATCCTCTCCCTAGACTGAGGCAGGAAAAATTAGAGCTCCTGAACAGACCAATTTCAAACCCTGAGATTAAAGAAACAATAAAAAATCTTCCAACAAAAAAATGCCCTGGTCCAGATGGCTTCACACCAGAATTCTATCAAATCTTCAAGGAAGAACTTACTCCCATACTGCAGAAATTATTCCAAAAGAGTGAGGAGGAAGGAATCTTCCCAAACACATTCTATGAAGCAAACATCACCCTGATACCAAAACCAGGAAAAGAACCAACTAAAACAGAGAATTTCAGACCAATTTTACTAATGAATATGGTTGTAAAATTTCTCTACAAAATCCTACCCAATAGATTATAACTTATCATCAAAAAAGTCATACTTCATGATCAAGTAGGTTTCATCCCAGGGATGCAAGGCTGGTTTAACATACACAAGTCCATAAACGTTATCCACCATGTTAACAGAAGCAAAAAGCAAGACCATATGATCCTCTCAATAGATGCAGAAAAAGCATTCTATAAAATCCAGCATCCTTTTCTAATTAAAACATTGAAGAGTATAGGCATAGGTGGCACATTTCTGAAACTGATTGAAGCTATCTATGACAAACCCACAGCTAATATTTTACAGAATGGAGTAAAACTCAAAGCTTTTCCTCTTTGAACTTGAACCAGACAAGATTGTCCTCTGTCACCATTTTTATTCAACATAGTCCTGGAAGTTCTAGCCAATACAATTAGGCAAGACAAGGAAATAAAGGGAATCCAAATGGGAGCAGAGGAGGTCAAACTCTCCTTCTTTGCTGACAACATGATCTTAATCATAGAGAACCCCAAAGACTCAACCATAAGACTCCTGGAAGTCATCAAAAAAATACGGTAATGTTTCAGGATATAAAATCAATGTCTACAAGTCAGTAGCCTTTATATACACTAATAACAGTCAAGATGAGAGGCTAATTAAGGACACAACTCCCTTCACCATAGCTTCAAAGAAAATGAAATACCTAGGAATATACCTAATGAAAGAGGTGAAGGACCTCTATAAAGAAAATTATGAAATCCTCAGAAAGGAAATAGCAGATGAAATTAACAAATGGAATAACATCAATGCTCATGGTTGGGAAGAATCAAGATTGTTAAAATGTCTATACTTCCCAAAGCAATCTACCTATTCAATGCCATTTCTATTAAAATGCCAACATCGTATTTCCATGTTTTGGAAAAAATGATTCTGCATTTTGTATGGAACCAGAAAAAAACCTGTATAACTAAGGCAGTTCTTAGTAATAAAAATAAAGCTGGTGGCATCACCATACCAGATTTTAGGTTGTACTACAAAGCCATAGTGGTCAAGACAGCATGGTACTGGCACAAAAAATAGAGACACAGACATTTGGAATAGAATAGAAAACCAGGAAATGAAACTAACATTTTAAAAACCACCTAATCTTTGATAAATCAAACAAGAACATACCTTGGGGGAAAGACTTCATATTCAATAAATGGTGCTGGGAGAACTGGATATCCACATGTAAAAGACTGAAACTGGACCCACACCTTTTCCCTCTCACAAAAATTGATTCAAGATGGATAAAGGACTTCAATTTAAGGCATGAAACAATAAAAATCCTCAAAAAAAACATAGGAAAAACACTGGAAGATATTGGCCTAGGGAAAGACTTCACGAAGAAGACTGCCATGGCAATTGCAACAACAACAAAAATAAACAAATGGGACTTAATTAAACTGAAAAGCTTCTGTACAGCCAAGGATACAACAACCAAAGCAAATCGATAACCTACACAATATGAAAGAATACTTGAATATTTTGAATCAGACAAAAGCTTGACAACTAGGATCTATAGAGAACTCAAATTAATCCACATGAAAAAAGCCAACAATCCCATATATCAATGGGCAAGAGACATAAATAGAACCTCCTCTAAAGAAGACAGATGAATGGCTAATAAACATATGAAAAAATACTTATTATCCCTAATCATTAGAGAAATGCAAATCAAACCTCCCGTGAAATACCATCTAACCCCAGTGAGAATGGCCCACATCACAAAATCTCAAAACTGCAGATGCTGGCATGGATGTGGAGAAAAGGGAACACTTTTACACTCCTGATGGGACTTCAAACTAATACAACCTTTTTGGAAGGAAGTATGGAGAAACCTCAAAGCACTCAAGATAGACCTCTCATTTGATCCTGCAATCCCATTACTGGGCATCTACCCAGAAGGAAAAAAAAAAATCCTTTTACCATAAGGACACTTGCACTAGACCATATATCACAGCTTAATTTACAATCGCCCAAATGTGGAAACAGCCTAAATGCTCACCAATCCATGAATGGATTAACAAGCTGTGGTATATGTACACCATGGAATACTATTCAGTCATTAAAAAAATGGAGATTTACATCCTTTGTATTAACCCGGATGGAAGTGGAAGACGTTATTCTTAGTAAAGCATCACAAGAATGGAGAAGCATGAATCCTATGTACTCAATTTTGATATGAGGACAATTAATGACAATTAAGGACACAGTGGGGGTGGGGGAAGGGGAGAGCAGAGAGAGAAAGAAGGATGGCGGGGTGGGGAAAGGAAGAGCAGAGAGAGGGAAAGAGGGAGGGGCGTGGGGTCTTGGTGTGTGCCACACATTTTTGGGGTAAGACACGATTGTAAGAGGGACTTTACCTAAAAAATGCAATCAGTGTAACCTGGTTTCATGTAACCTCAATGAATCCCCAACAATAAAAAAAAAAAAAAAAAAAAAAATTGTACCAGAGAGTGAACAAATATGCAATATTTGTTAAAAAGCACATGGTTGTTCAAATCACTATGTCAGTAATTAATGTGGCTCTCTGGTTTTTAATGAACATATAACATAAAACTTCTCATAGATTACCTACAGGATTTAAATTTCCCCACATGATCTATTAAAGTTTATCATCTAGATCCAAATTTTGTTTCATTTTAAGCATTAGACAAGTGTTTAAATGTCTCTAGCAGTATCTTAAAGTCATTTTCAATGATTATACTAATATGTATTAGAAACCTTTAAAAAGTTTTTTTCTTCAGCCATTTTATTTTGCTAATATGGTCTAATTAGGTCCAACACATTTCCTAGGTTAAGGAAGTATAGTTATTCAGAATAGCAATTTTGCTGTGCTGGAATAACAATTTTATAAGGCATCAGAAAGGTTTCTTTGGCTGAATCCCCAAATTTCAATGATGCTCTGAGGATTTCACATTCATTAAATCTGCTTCTAGATTTGTGTTACTAAAGTGAATGTGGGACTGGATGCTCACTAGTATGGCTTTAGGTTTTTCTCATGTGACTTTTAGAGTTTAGGTATAGAGCCAATAGAGAAAACAAAATCCATCGAAGGCTTCTTTAGAGGGACTACTTTGACTTATCAGTTATGCTTTATCAGGCATTTTACATATGTCAAGCACTAAGTTCTTCCAGGTAGAGATGCAGGACAGAAAGTGCTACATTTTCTGCTCTCAAGGAGAATGGCCTCCGGAGTTCCACTGTCTTCGTAAGAATGGTCTAAAGTATACCTTGCCATGGTAAACGCGTTACATCTATTTGCTAAATAGACTTAATAAATATTTTATGAATGAATAAACAAATGTACTTCATGAAAGAGGAACACGCAGATGCTCTGAGAAGACAAAGAAGTGAGAGATTCCTTCTAACTTAGCAATATCGTACCTTGAATTTTGAAGAAAGCGTGTTGCTTCTTTGTAATACTGAAATTACATGTTTAAAATTTTGATATGACTCTTTTCATTGACAACATTGGTGTGAACTAAAACTCTTTTAAGTCTTAGTCTCTTGACAGCTATTTTAAATTAACTTCTCCTTTCTTGAGGATGAAAATGTTTAAGGGTGTCAGCAATTACGGAAAACTGAAAAGAATGATAGCAAAGATAGTAGGAACATAAGATCTGAAAAAGATCTCTTCCTCAATGGGTGAGACCCATGGGGAACTAAAACAATGCAGTTTAAAGGTATGACCATCTTCCTACCATTGACAAGAGTATAATGTCACTCAAACATCACAGTTTCCATTATTACCCATCATAGCTACTTATCCATGGAGATGCTAAGTATCTTTTTAGTCTCCATCATTTCTTAAAATAATGAAGTTTTGTGATATGGCCAATTTCTTCCTTCCTCTGTATTCCCATTTTCAAGGTTAATTTATGTGAAATGCTATTCATAATGTATGAATATGTAGAAGATATACCATGAATTATGCTCTCTTTTCTCAGTAGCTGAGAAACATTACATCATATTTATAGAAGTTATCATATTCATGTGTTCATTTCTTTCACTCCAATTTATGAAGTACTTACTATATGCAAGGCAGTGGAACTACATTCCAAGGACACAAAGATGAACAAGAAAGATTTGGCATCTGCCCCAGTGGAATTTATAGTCAAAATAAAAATAAATAAACATGTAGATTATATTAAGAACAATGAAGGAAGGGGATACAGTATTGTGATAGATACACACAGGACTAGATAGCTGGCTTAGATTTGTGGACAAACAAGTGCTCTTTGAAGAGGAGAAACTTAACAGATCAGAAGGATAAGAAAGAGCTACTCATTCAAAGAGCAGAGGCAAGAATATTCCAGACAAAAGAAGCAACATTTATAAATGTCTTAACACAATAACTAACAAAATGTGGTGAAGGCTATGTTAACCAGTTTGATGACAGTATTTCAAATTGTATATAAAACCAGCACATTGTACCCCATAATTGCATTAATGTACACAGCTATGATTTAATAAAAAAAGAAGCAACATATGAAAATACCCCAAGATGTGAATGTGATTGTTATGTTACAAGAATAGAAAAAAAAAAAACAAAACACAAAAACCTCAATGTAAAATAAATTAGGAGGGTAATATGAGATGAAGCTGAAGAGAGGGAGCCCAGTATATGTAGGTCCTTTATAGGCCAGGATACAGAGGAGGGATGATGCTTTTATATAGAAGTGAGTCATAATATGATTTAATTCTTAAAATTCTTCTGAATATTTTAAGGAGAATGAATTTAAAAAGGAATAAAGTTAAAAGTGGAAGATTTTTTTTTCTTAAATGTATGTTTAAGTGGTCCAAGCAAGAAATGGGGGAGGTAGCTTCAGGTATTGGTAGTAGAAATAAAAAGTGATGAATGGACGAGATATTTTCAGGTACATCTGGTAGTGTAATATTATATGTTTACTTGTCTTTCTTCCCTTTTAGGCTGGTGCTCATTGAAGGAAGACGCTATCTCTTATTCATCTGTGTATTTTCACTGCCAGCTGGGCATATTCAATGAAGAATATCTTTCCATAATTTGGGGTATCTGGGGCATGGAAGGCACTCATTAAATCTTCAAATAGATGAATAGGTTCATTATCTATTATCTGTAGTGGAATTCCCCTTTATTTCCCCTAAAATTAATTCTTCCCACACTTCAATAGAGCTGAAGTGGGTTTAATATACTACAATGAGGTGAATATGGCCACATCTTTTCTTTACCTCCCTTTAAGATCTTTCAAATTATAATGACATACATTCAGTATTTTTACCTTTCAGGTTGAACAAACAATGTTTTGATTTTTTTCTCATATGACAGTTCTTCCTTTTTTACGGATAATTTCTGTTGCCTCCCTCTGGCTTTTCTTTAACTCTTTTATATCTCATGTGAGATGTGATAGCACTATGCTCCTGGTGCAGACACTCGATTGAATGCTGAAATTTGTTTTAGTACAATACACAGTCTAATAGAGATTGGTATTTTCCAGACAGTTTTTTGGTTCCAAGAAATAGGGCTCAATGAGTCACAAGTTTTCTTTGGGTAAAAATTTGAATACTTACAGCCCAAAATAAAGTAGTGAGGATTTTTTTTTTCTTTTCCTTGCTGACAGTGAAACTTACCTATATTTTTCTTTCCTTTTGTACAGATTCATGTAATTTTCTTGCACTTTGTATCTGGCAGTTTGGCATCTCACTGTCTCTGGAAGAGCTTAGTGTCGATTGAACTTTTCCTTCAAATTGCTTATAAAAACTGTGAGATTACACTGACCCCTAGGAGAGTTTTCCATTTTTAGTTTATGTCCAGAACAAATTTCTCCACTAGTTTTTGTTTCCTAACTGTAAGGTAATACTTCTCTATTCATGACAAAAATAGTCTTCTCCACTTCATAATAACTCCAGTTGTAGATTATGTAAAGGAATTTTGAAAATGAAAATAACATGTCTTCTTGTTCTACTTTGTTCATATTTTTAGTTATCTATGAAGAAATCAATCTGATTAGCTGAACATAATTCACCTTATAGGTAGAAATAATTCTCTTTTAATGAATATGATATGTCTTCTTGAATATGCTATACAAATGTATCTTCCACTAAGCTGTCTGATATGCAGGTGAAATTTGTCAGTCTTAAGCTTTAGAAGCCCCAGTAAAACTCTTGTTATGGATGCCAGTTTCCATCCTTTCAGCATTTTTAATAACTCAATATATTTTTCAGCTAATATTTCTACAATTTTACCCTTGGATTCTTCAAACAAATTTAATGCATGTAAACTAATTTATCAATTAAATCTATAACATTGTATAGTTTAATTATCATTAAAAATCCTTTGGAACATGCAATTCTCTCAGTTATAAGATGTCTTCTTTGACCTTTTAAGGAGTAGTCACTTATTCATTCAATTATCATTTATCAAATGGCTACTAAATGACAAGCACTGGAACTTAGCAGTGAAGAAGTAGGTAGAAATACCTGTATTCATGGAGTTTACATTATTTTAGGGTTAACAGACAATAAAAAAGCAAATAAGTTCATAATAGGTTGTAAATGCTCTGAAGAAAAATTAAAGCAGTTAAAAGGATAGAAAGTGGGGCAGTGCCTGTGGCTCAGTAGGTAGGACAGTAGCCCCATATACTGAGGGTGGTGGGTTTGAACCCAGCCACAGCCAAACTGCAACAACAAAAAAATAGCCAGGTGTTGTGGTGGGCACCTATAGTCCCAGCTACTTGGTAGGCTTAGGCAAGAGAATTGCCTAAGCCCAAGAGTTTGAGGTTGCTGTGAGCTGTAACGCCACGACACTCTGCCGAGGGTGATAGGGTGAGACTCTGTCTCAAAAAAATAAAAAAGAGGATAGAAACTGAGAGGGACATTATTTAATATATTGGGACTAAGAAAACTCTCTCTGAACACATAACAGTTGAACAGAACCTTAATGATGTGAGAGCCAGAATAATGTAAGCAATCCATGAGGATATCTGGGGGAAGAGAGGTCCAAGCAGAGGTAACAGCATACACATAGGCTCTGAGATAGGCATGCGCTTGTCTCATTCAATGGACAGCAAGTAGTTCAGTGCTATAGGAATAAAGCGAGGAAGAGTGGTAGGAAATGATAAGTAGGGATTTAACTGGGTCCAAATCATGTAGGCTCTTACATATCAGATTGAGGACTTTGAATTTTATTCTTGGAAGATATGAAGCCATTTGATGGTTTTGAGCATGGGGAATCATAATGTCACTTACTGTTAAAAAATAAAATTCTTCTTACAGTGTATACAGAAGAGATTGGGTCTTGGGGATGGGGAAAACAGGAAGACAAATTGGGAATCAATTTCAGTTTGTAATTCAGATAAGAAGCAATGATGGCTTGAACTTGGATGCCAGTGGAAGTCATCAGATTGTGAATGTATGGTGAAGATGTGCTTGAATGGATATACTGATGGAATAAATGTGGAGTTTTGGAGGGTGACAGGGCGAGACTCTGTCTCAATAAAGAAAAAAAAAAGAAAAGAAAAGAGAAAGAGTGTGATCAGTAATGTCGAATATGATTGACGGTTGAATAAGATAAGATTTGGCCTTTGGGTTTGGCAAGAAGGAGGTTATAGTCTCCTTGATAAGAACTGCTTAAGTGTAATAGTAGGATCCAAAGCCTGACTGAAGTAGACTCAAAAGATAATTACAGAAAGCAAATATAAATAGTGCTTTTGAAAGGTTTCGCTGCAAAGTGGGATAGGTCGGAAGGGGGAAAAGAATAAAAAATGTGGCAAAAGAATTGGAGTTGAATGCAAGGAAGTGACGGATTGTTAATACAGTGAGTCAATGGATTGGCTGTCCAACTGTGGTTGAAGAATTACTTTCAGGGCACTAGCGTAAGGAGATCAGAAAAATAAAAGGAGACAGGTAATGACACATAAAATTGATATTTTGAAGAGGGTAAATTTTTAAGTAATGACTGTATCTAAGGAATGGCCATAGGGAAATAATCACTCCAATGAGATGAATGACACGATAATTTGAGATGAAGAAATCAGATCAGAAAGATAAGATTTTGTAAGGACTTGCCTAAAAGACAGAGATATGAAGTCACTAAGAATGGTGACAGGAGCAGAAATTGTTTAGGCACAATATTTTTCAATAAGTGGTAAGAAAGAATAGGAAGGTCTTTGAGGTTAAAACAAAAATTAGAATTGAATGGTGAAATTTGATGGTTTGTACTACACAGGAGCTGGAGATTTTGAAGTGAGAGATAAATAATTTGCAAATGGCAGTGTGGGGAATAGAAGGACACCTACCTCTGTCTCTGAGCCCACTAATAGGAGGAGTGGAAGAGTGAAAACAATCTTCACTTACAGAGGTAAAAGGGAATCAGGGCCTGAAGACTTATTTAAATTGGGATTAAGCATATAAGTAGTATAAACATTCTGAGGAAATTTGGAATAAGTAGCTGTTCATAACAGACAATGAGTTACAAAGTTACATAGTAGAAGAGGTTTCATGTTGAAAACGTTATGGAGATATGGGATGTCCTGAGAGTCTTGGCCTGTTGTCATAAAAATTTCAGTGTGTGTCAAAATTAACAAGCATTTATATGCTTTTAAATTAGATAGTGTGTCTTAAAATAAAAATGTTTAGACATTACTGTAAGTGAAATAATTTTGAAATGGTTTGTATCAATGGTCCCTAATCCTTTTGGCACCAGAGATTGGTTTCATGGAAGACAATGTTTCCATGGATGAGAGTGCAGGGTGTTGTTTCAAGACAATTCATGCACATTACATTTATTGTACACTTTATTTCTAGTATTATTATAATACATTATGAAATGATTACACAACTCACCAAAAGGATAAGTGGGAGCCCTGAGCTTGTTTTCCTGCAATTAGTTGGTCCCAGAACTAGCATCACTTGCCTAGAGTGTCAGATCTCCTCTGGTCCTGCACCTCAGCTCTACCTCAGATCATCAGGCATTAGAATTTCATGAGTACGGAACCTAGACTCTTCACATGTGCAGTTTACTGTAGGGATCATACTCCTAATACAATCTAATGCTCCTGCTGATCTGACAGGAGGTGGAGGAATGGATTAACAAGCTATGAGTATATTTATACCATGGAATACTATTCAGGCACAAAAAATGGTGACTTTACATCTTTTATGTTAACCTGGATGGAGCTGGAACACATTCCTCTTAGTAAAGCATCGCAAGAATGGAGAACCAAGAATCCAATGTACTCATTTCTGATATGGGGACAATTAATGCTAGTACATGGCAGGGGGTAGGGGTACAGGGGAGCAGAGAGAGAGAAAGAAGGAGGGAAATAGAGGGCACGGTGTGTGACATACCTCTTGGGGGTGGGACACACTTATAAGAGGGACTTTGCCTAACAAGTGTGAACAATGAAACCTGGTCCTTTGTACCATCAATGAATCCTCATTAATAATCATAAAAAAATCTTAGTTGGGAATTTTTTTAATGTATATTTTTTGTATATACCCCTCCCAGAGACTATCATTTAGTTAACATGGGGTATGTCCAAAGACCAAACTTAAAGGCACTTTTGTATACATCAAGACTGCTCAAATTCCCTTGCTGATAAGAATACTCTAGGATGATAGATAACTATATACTATAAATATATTAGCTTTCCAGCCTTTTCCTGGAGATTATAATTCAGTCAATTGTGGGTCTGGTGAAATGTATGTATGTATGATAAGTACACATAGGTGATTCTTTTCTTCAGAAAAGTTTAGGAAACATTGTTTTGGATACACAGTCTGACCAGCAGTTATGAGGGCAAGTCAAGTAATTACCACTTGAAGATACTATGTCCTTTCTGTAAGCATCATTAGACCTCTAACTGTTTACCAAAAGGAGTCCCAGAAAACAATGACATGTCAGCTGAAAAAGATACCCCTTGCTCAAGGTCTGCTTTTTATTTTTTTTAATTAGTGCATTTGTTCATTCACTACATGCAATACCTTCTTTCAAGAAGCTTACAGGTTACTGGAGGGAAAGGTCAGATATAAAATGGGTATGACATGAAAACATCATTACATACTTGTTGGCAATATAAAACAATGATAAAGAATGCAAAGAAAGAGTACAGTGAATGAAACCCAATTGGGGGGGGTGAGAATTTAGGAAAGATTTTTCCAAGGAAATTGTTATTTAAACTAATTAGGTAGTGCAACTTGCTTCTGCTGCTACACGGCAAATTCCTGGTATAGATCGGTTCCAGCATCCTGATCCTCAGCTCAATTGTGAGTGGAGTAGTTAATTCAGATTTGTTGGTCTTTTATACTTATCTATGAAAATGTCATATATTTTTTGACCTATAGCTTCTCACAGACCTTAGCTTTTCCCCTTCTAGGGTAGTTTGCCCAGATCGGTGTACAAATTCTAGACAGAATGTCATACATCTACATATTTGGTTCTTTAGAAACCCTTGTCCCATTCCATTACTTTCTGCCCTTGATGGACTTCCTGGCTTCCCTCACTGACATTTCTCATTTCCTCAGTCAGCAGAAGGGTCATCCACCTGAGTATCTCAGTGCCTGCTTTGTGGTTGAGCTTTTCTCTTACCCTCTGCTGGAATTCAAGGAAAGAACTTGTACGGGGTGATCCTCCAACCACATATTTAACCACTTCCATACTGAATTTATGGGGACCAAATCATTCAGAAAATAATCCAAAAAAAATTAATTTTAGCTCTTCTGTAAATATTATTACCTAAAACAGAAAAAAGACTGCTAATTATTATGGGAAGAAATCAGCAGACCAAAAACACAAGGGTCAAGTGTTTTCATTAGCATGTTAACACACTTTACAATTTCTAAAGGGCTTTAACACACATTTTCATTTGTGCCTGATAATAATCCTATATAGGAGAGGTGTTATTATCATTTTACTGATAATGAAACCAAGGCCCAGAGATGGAAATGCATAGCCTGAGGTTAAAACCCCACCTAGCACAATCCATTTCTATTTCTGATCATAATGACAACGTAGCTCACTCAATTTTGTGGCTTGCCTTATCCTTCTTTCCCTTTTCTGGTCCCTAGGAACCTACTTATTTGCAGTTCAACAAGGCTCCTGCAATTTTGATTTGCTTTCTCCAGCTGTTTCTGCTGTTTGAGAGCTAGGGTATCAAACCTCTGCTTGAATCCCGACACTTTAGCCATGGGAAACTTTATCATTTTAACTGCTCTACTTGGAGCCTTAACTATACTGAAGTCCCTCAATTCCTCAGTAGAGAAAGTGCTGGAGCAAGAATCCCATGTGGTTCAGGTGGTTTAACTGAAGATAGCTTTCACTCCCAAAGGATGTGACCATGGTGTCCTACTGAGAGAATCTGTCCGGCTAACTGGCACAAGCTGCATCTCTGCTTCCTTTTTTTTTTTTTAATTGTTAAATTATTTCTGTGTATATTAGTGTAATCAAGGGGTACAATGTGCTGGTTTCATATACAATCTGAAATATTCTCATTAAACTGTTCAATGTAGCCTACATGGCATTTTCTTAGTTATTGTATGTAGACATTTGTATTCTGCATTTAGTAAGTTTCGCCTGTACCCATTCTAAGATTTACCGTAGGTGTGGCCCCACCCATTACCCTCACTCCACCAAAACCTCCCCCCTCCTTGCCCCTTCTTTGGCCCTTTCCTCATATTCTTGTGCTATAGTTAGGTTATAGCCTTCAAATGAAAGCTATAAATTAGCTTCATAGTAGGGCTGAGAACATTGGATACTTTTTCTTCCATTCCTGAGATACTTTGCTAAGAAGAATATGTTCCAGCTCCATCCATGTAAACATGAAAGAGGTAAAGTCTCTATCTTTCTTTAAGGCTGCATAATATTCCATTGTATACATGTACCACAATTTGCTAGCCTATTCGTGGGTCGATGGGCACTTGGGCTTCTTCCATGACTTAGCAATTATGAATTGGGCTGCAATAAACATTCTGGTACAATGACTTTGTTATATTGTGATTTTTGGTCTTCTGGGTATAAACCTAGTAAAGGAATTATAGGATCAAATGGCAGGTCTATTTTTAGGTCCCTAAGTATTCTCCAAACATCCTTCCAGAAGGGACATATTAGTGTGCATTTCCACCAGCAAGGTAGAAGTGTGCCCTTTTCTCCACATCCACGCCAACATCTCTGGTTTTGGGATTTTGTTATGTGGGCTACTCTTACTGGGGTTAGGTGATATCTGAAAGTAGTTTTGATTTGCATTTCTCTCATGATTAAGGATGATGAGCTTTTTTTCATGTGTTTGTAGATCATGCGTCTGTCTTCTTTAGAAACGTTTCTCTTCAAGTCCCTTGCCCACCTTGTGATGGGGTCATGTGTTCTTTTCTTGCTAATACGTTTGAGTTCTCTGTGAATTCTGGTTATTAAACCTTTATTGGAGGTATAACTTGCAAATATTTTCTCCCATTTTGAGGGCTGTCTGCTTGCTTTACTTACTATGTTCTTGGCTGTGCAGAAGATTTTTAGTTTGATCAAATCCCAGTAGTGTATTTTTGATACTGCTTCAATTGCCTGGGGAATCCTCCTCATAAAATATTCACCCAGGCTGATTCTTTCAAGAGTTTTCCCTGCACTTTCTTCAAGAATTTTTATAGTTTGGTGTCTTAAGTTTAAATCTTTTATCCAATGAGAGTCTATCTTACTTAATGGTGAAAGGTGTGGGTCTAGTTTCAATCTTATACAGGTTGCCAGCCAGTTCACCCAGCACCATTTGTTAAATAGGGAATCTTTTCCCCACTGAATGTTTTTAATTGGCTTGTCAAAGATCAAATAAAGGTAAGTAGCTGGATTCATCTCTTGGTTCTCTATTCTGTTCCAGACATCCACTTCTCTGTTGTTGTGCCAGTACCATGCTGTTTTGATCACTATCGATTTAGAGTACAGTCTCAAGTCTGTTAGCGTGATTCCTCCTGCTTTGTTTTTATTGCTGAGTAATATTTTGGCTGTTTGAGGTTTTTGCACTTTTGGGGATCCCTATAAGACGAATATTGGTTTTCTTCGAATTATCCTAGAGCTCTCTGAGAGAGTGATCTGTTTTTGCCCTCCATTTCTGTTCCTCTTTGAGAGTTTAGGAGCGTTTGAAAGCAAAGCTTTGTCTTCATTGTCAGAAAACCTTTCTTCTGCTTGTTCCATTCTGTTACTGAGGGATTCTACTGTGTTTCTCAGATCTTTGAGGGCTGTAACTTCTTGTCTCAATGTGTCATAATCTTTAGTCATTTGGTCTTTGAATTTGTTGAATTCTTGAGATATCCTTTGGGTTACTGCTTGGAGTTCTAATTCGATCTCATTTGCTATCTAGATCCTGAATTCAATTTCTGACATCTCAGCTATTTGTTTGTGCATGGGATCTTTTGCTGTGTCTGCGCCATTAATCCTTGGAGGAGTTGATCTACTCTAATTGTTCATATTGCCAGAGTTTTTCTGTTGATTTCACCTCATGATTGTTTTTCACCATTGCCTCTGGCTGTCCTCAGAGTTGGGGAGGTGTCTCTCCAAGATTAAAACCTAGCGGGATCACTCTATTGTTGCTGGATCTTTGTAGGGAGTGACCCTATGTCTATAATTTCAATTCTTTTGGTTTTGTTGAGGTTTGATTTGTGTCCTAGGGTATGATCTATTTTAGAGAATGTTCCATGGGCCGATCAGAAGAATGTATATTCTTTAGCTTTGGGATGGAGTGTTCTATATACATCTATTAAGCACAGTTCTAGGGTCATGTTTAAGTCCTGTTTAGTTTCTGTTTAGAGGATCTGTCCAGCTCTGTAAGAGGAGTGTTCAAGTCCCTTGCTATTATGGTATGATAAGATATCATAATGCTCAGACTAATTAAGGTCTGTTTCAAGAATCTGGGAGCATTTAAGTTGGGTCCGTAAAAATTTAGAATTAAAATGTCTTCTTGTTGTCTGTTCCCTTGACCAATATGGAGTGTCCTTCTTTTTCTTTTTTGACTTTAGTTGCTTTAAATCCACTTGTATGTGAAAATAAGATTGCAATCCCACCTTTCTTCTGATTTTCATTTGCCTGAAAAATTGTTTTCCATCCATTAACCCTAAGCTTTAATTTGTCCTTTAAGGCTAGGTATATTTCCTGCAGGCAGTGCTTTTTTATTCAGACAGACAGTCTATACCTCTTCAGTGGGTAATTCAAGCCATTAACATTTATTGATATAATTGATAAGTATGGTGGAGTTGTATTCATCTTATTTTGTGAAAGTTCATTGCTTAATTTTATGTTTCGTGTAATTATGGAAGCTAGGTATTGTCTTCTTTAGCTTCTGGGTGTTTAGTTTGCTGGTGGTGCATTGTGTAGAATAGGTCTGAGTATTTCCTATAGAGCTGGTCTTCTGGCAAACTTCTGGCAAAATTCCTCAGTATTTGTGCATCAGTAAATAGTTTGATTTCTCCGTCAATTTTAAAGCTTAGCTTAGAAGGATATAGAATTCTGGGCTGAAAATTGTTTTAAGTAGGTTAAAGATAGATGACCATTCTCTTCTGGGCTGAAAAGTTTCATTTGAGAAGTTTGCCGTCACTCTAATGGATTTGCCCCTGTAGGGCAATTAGTGCTTATTCCTTGCTGCTTATAGAATATTCTCATTTGTCTTACCTTTGGACATGTTCATGGCAATATGTCTTGGAGAAGCTCTGTTTGAGTTGAGACAACCTGGGTTTTGATATCCCTCTGAAAGGTGTGTGTCAAAATCTTTGGCGATACTTGGAAAATTTTCATTTATGATATCCATTGAGAGGGCTTCCATTCCTCTGGGGCATTTTTCTTCCCTTTCTGGGATAACTATAACTTATATTTTTTTAACACTCTTGAAATCCCACAATTCTCTCAGTGAACATTCTGTTTTCTTTCTTTTTTTTCTGTCTCTTTTAACTGCCTGTGTTAGCTCGAGAGCTTTATCTTCTACCTCTGAGGTTCTTTCTTCCACATGATCTAATCTGTTACTGATATTGCTACTACTTCTTTAAGTTCCCTAATCGACTGCTTCAATTCCTTAAGCTTTACTATATCCTTTCTGTGATTTTACAGTTTAGTTTTTATAAAAAAGAAAATACGTTTTAACCATTCATATTTTAAATTCCCTTTCTGTAATATCTAACATTTCTTTATAAATGGAATCCTTTGTAGTAAGTACTTCATGATCCTTTGGAGGGTTACTCTGCTCTGGGTTTTCATGTTGCCAAGATTTTTCTGCTGTTTCTTCCTCATGAGTGTTTTCTTTTTGTCTATTTCCTTGCCCTACTTTTTCCTTTCACTTTCTCCTACTCATTAGTTTACTGTGGCTCTGATCTAAGGTGTTGAAGTGTCCTTTTGGTGAAGGACTAAAAAGGAAGAGAAGAGTGAAGAGCAAGAAGGGATAAAAGATTAAAAAAAAGAGAGAAAGAGAGAGAAAAAAAAGGAAAAGAAGGGGGGGGGTAAAAAGGAAGGCTGACAAAAAGAAGAGAGGAACACAGAAAGAGACAGGAGTAATGCTGGTATAAAAATAGGGTACTTGACCCACAAATCCCAACTTCTTGGGGGCCAGGTTGGATGTGTCCCTGGAAGTCTGGAACTCTTTGCCAGCCTGAGCAGACACAGTACCCCATCTCCACTAAATAGAAAAGCAAAACAAAAATAATATAATTCAAAACAAAACAAAAAACCTTAAGGGATAAAATTGAGGGGAAAAAAAGAATAACAGAGGTAGAAAAAACTAGCAAAAATGAAGCCTTTATTATTAAAGAAGGAAACAATGAAAAATTATAATTATGGCTTGGTGCCTGTGGCTCAGGGGGTAGGGCTCCAGCCACATACACCAGAGCTGGTGGGTTTGAATCCAGCCCCAGCCTGCCAAACAATAATGACAATTGCAATAAAAAAATACCTGGGTGTTGTGGCAGGCACCTGTTGTCCCAGCTACTTGGGAGGCTGAGGCAAAAGAATCACTTAAGCCCAAGAGTTGGAGGTTGCTGTGAGCTGTGACTCTACGGCACTCTACTGAGGGTGACATAGTGGCACTCTGTCTCAAAAAAAAAAAAAAAAAGAAAGAAAAAGAAAAAAATTATAATTACGTGAGAAAAAAGAAAAAGAAAAATCTAGGGGGCAAAATGTTGAAAAAAAAATTTTTTTAAAGAAAAAACTTTATATATACATATGTATATGTGTATACACACATTTATATATTTGTCTTGCTGTATATTGCCTGGGCAGCAGGTGATCTTCCTGGAGTATGAGATGCTGCTAATCACATCGCTGATACAACCGTATAAGATGGAGACTAGAGGCCTCTGTCTTGCTGAGGGGACCTGTTCCTATCTTCCTGACTTCTTTTCCCTCAATCCCCACAGGGTTGGGAGCCTGAAGCTCTCCTCAGCCGGCTTAATAGATAAACCTTGACCTTTCTGAACCGTCTCTCTTGGCTATACAGTGGCTTTCCCAGGAAAGTGTGTGTCATTTGAACCTCTCTTAAGTGGCTGCCCTGCTTATCAGGTACACCAGAACCAGCCTTACTCTAGGACCCCTTAGGCCGAGCGTGCAAGGCACCTTTCCCACAATGGCTGTGCCTGGCCTACAGCTGAACAATGAAAGCTCCGCTCCTCCTGCTGGATCAGTCCCAGCCTCTGGGCGCTGTTCAAAATCAGTTGCTCCCAAGCTACCCCAAGGTAACTCAACCAAGTGCCCAGGTCCAAAGGAAAAAAACACCTGTAGGGCAGGCCTTCTCTGTTTGCAAACTATCTGCACAGCAGTACCAGCCACACCAGCCAGCCTCTGCCCGCACAGAAGTACTTGCTGCTTCTCCACTGCTTCCATTCTCTTGGGGTCCTGAAGTCTGCTTCCTCACTGTGCCCCCAGCGATTATTTCTGGGCAGAGCCCACAAGCCAGAGGTGCCTGGAGTTTTTTCTCCCCAATCTCACAATGCACGGCTGCAAAGAAACTGTCTTTAGTCTGCGCTCTACCCCCCCTCCCCCACGATAAATTTTAAATGAAAGAATTCACTTGTTACAAAGATTATTATACATAAGCCATTTGTACTGTTACATGCTAGTAATCTACAATTGGAAATTGCAAGTTCGAAAAGGTACTATTTATAATAGCACCAAACCATTAATTACTTAGTTTTTAATCTAACAATATATGTAGAATGTGTATGCTGAAAACTGTAAATCACCAGCAGAACAAATTAGAGGAGACTTAAATGAAGAGATATGTCAGGTTCAGGGACCAGAAGACTCACTATGATATTATTTCTATGTTAATTCTATATTTACAATGCCTTCTTAATTGAAAATCCAGCAGGTTTTTAAAACATTTTATATAAAAAGGGAAAGTAACTTGAATAAAGAATTTTGAAAAAGGAAAGCACAGTTGATTTTAAGACTTAGTGTACAGTTCAAGAATAGAAAACTAAATACTGTATGTTTTCAGTTCTAAGTGGGAGCTAAACTGTGGATGTGTCAGGGTCATACATAGTGGTATACTGGACGTTGGAGACTCAGAAGCAGGACATGTGGGAGTGGGGTGAGGGAAGGAAATTACCTATTGGGTACAGTGTTCACTATTGGGATCACAAGTACACTGAAAGCCAAGACAGTAACCACTATGTAATTTATCCATGTAACTAAAAAAAAAAAAACCTATTTCCCCAAATCTATTGAAATAAAAGAAAAATACCAAAAAAAAAAAAAAAAAAAAAAAAAAAAATTAGTGTAAAACCACTGTACTATAAAAAGTTGTTATTAGTGAAAGAACAGACACAAATCAATGGAACAGAGCACAGAGTCTTTATATATATTTTATTTTAACAAAAGTACAAAGCAATTCCACGTAGAAAAGGTAGTCTTTTAATAAGTGATGCTGTAACAATTGATGTCTACTTTTGGTGAAAAAGAAAAAGAAAAAGAAAAAAACTTATGACTCATAACTTCACATCAAAGAAAAAACACTCTCAAAATATATCATTGATCTAAATGGAAAATTGAAAGCATACAACTTCTACGAAGAAAATGTAGGGGGATATCTTTGTGTCCTTGGATTAGGCAAATTGTTCTTAGATACAGCACTAAGGCATGATTCATTAAAGAAAAAAATGATAAAGTGGACTGTATACAAATTATAGCATTCTTCACAAAAGACAACACAGTGTTAAGAGAAGGAAAAGGCTATCCACAGGTGGGGCAAAATATTAGGAAAATACCTATCTGCCAAAGGTCTTTTTAGACAAGAATATTTCAAAAACCTCTTAATTCAATAATAGGAAATCAGGCGTGGTGCCCATAGCTCAGCGGCTATGGCGCCAGCCACATACACTGGAGCTGGTGGGTTCAAATCCAGCCTGGCCCTGCCAAACAACAATGACAACTACAACCAAAAAATAGCCAGGCATTGTGGTGGGCACCTGTAGTCCCAGCTATTTGGGACTGGGACAAGAGACAAGAGAATTTCTTAGCAAGAGTTGGAAGTTGCTGTGAGCTGCAATGCCATGGCACTCTACCAAGGGTGAGATAATAAGACTATGTCTCAAAATAAATAAATAAATAAAAATAGAAAACAACCCAACAACAACAAAAAAGTAGGCAAAAGATTGGAACAGACATTTCACTGAAACAGGTATACAGATGGCAAATAAACACATGAAATCTTAGATACCAGATTTGTGATTATGAGCTGGCAAGGATGTGGAACAACTAGAACTTTACATACATTGCTGGTAGGAATACAATTTCTTATAATATTAGAAATACACTTACTGTGTGACCCAGTAGTCCATAAGTATCTACCCAAGAGAAATAAGAACTTACATTGACACAAAAGCCTATTTATGAATGTGTATAGTGGCTTTCTTCATAATTGCCCCAAACTGGGAACAACCTAAATTTTCTTCACTGGCAAATGGATAAACAAATGGTTCATCTGTGGAATATTACTGAACAATAAAATAACTTTCTGATATACATACAATGTGGATGAATCTTACGTGCATTCTGCTTAGTGAAAAAAGTATAGACTCAAAAGACTATATAATTCTATTTATGCGACATTCTCGAAAAGATAAAACTATAGGGACAGAAAGCAGATCATTAGTTGCCTAGTTGTGAGGGACTTAAGGAAATGTATATTTACAAATGTCTATCAGAATTCATTGACCTCTACATCAAAAAACCCCAAGTTACACCCCAGGTTGTTTAAATGAACCATGAAGACAATGAAGGCACTTTTTAATTCTTAAAAATAATTCATTTCAAATCTTGATTATTTAATTAATGCAGTTTGGTTGTTACTTACAAATGAGCTAAATTATCTTGCTATCCAGTAATAAAGAAGATAGCAAAGTTCATGTAATTTGTGCCTATGACACTGTAGTTCACTGAGGATTAAATAATGCTCCTTTTTTAAACCAATTATAATGAAATTATGAAAGACAGCAATGTATTTTATAACCTAAAAGACACTTCTGTGGTTTCATTTTGTATTACCTATCCTCCTGCTAAATGAAATTGCCCCTTTAGCACAGTTGGTGGGTGAATTATTGAAAATAAGGAAGAGAAATTTGTTAGGGAATTTAGGGAACTCTCTCCTTATAAAGCTGAGACAAAAAGACTAGAGAAAATTAAACAAAACTCCAGGAGAGAGAAGAGATAAAAGCTGGTATTAAATCCAGTTCTCAGCAGGAGAATTAAGGTATTTAGAATCAGAAGGGAAAAGATGTAAGGAGAATAGTATTATGTGGAATCTGGAGAGTGGCAATTTAGAAGCCTTTGGTAGATAATCTCCTTAGATGCATTATCTTAATTTTCCAAAATAATGTTGCATTATATAGTTTTTGGGAATCTGTTGGAATATGGAAAAATAATGCCTTGCACTAATTGCTTTGTTGTTAACTTTTACTTAGCTGTTACAGACTAGGACCTTGAAATCATGAGAGTGATAACAGAATCGTGTATTTTTAGATATTTAGATGTTGAGATACTTTCTTAGTGGAAAGAAACAAGCCCAGTGTTCTGTACAGCACAGCACCTTGCATATACTAAGTGTTCATTAATTTATTGGATGTTTGTGTATTTAATAACTAAAATAATCATGGTAGATAAAGCTATTATTTTTGACACTTTGGCATTTTAACATTTTTCTAAGCAATAATTGTCTTTTCCCCTAATGTTCCAATTCTGGATAGAGGAGGAAGAGCAGTCTTCTCCCCCTCCGTGTTCCCCTTCCTCCTCACCTCCTTGTTCCACTTTCCCCCTTCTTCCTCCTCCTTTGTGTCAGGTCTGTGATCGTAGAGGAACCTGTGTTCCAGGATCACAGATCTGCTGTTTGCTCTGTTGTCAGCATTGTTGCTGGTCTTGAGAGCATCAGCGAGGCTGTTTATATCCACCATTATGGCAGCACGTGGAGGTGGTGGTTTATTCTTCTTAACATTTTCAAGATTTTTAGAATTAAAGTTTAATTTTTTCCTAGGGAAAAAAATGTAAACATAATAAAGTATATGGAAAGCACCTCTTACCTCTGTTTTTACTTAGGCCATTTTCCTTTGAAGAAAGGGTAGAAATCAGAGCAGAGAGCCCTTAATTGTTACTTATAAAGAAAGAGAGGAGTAATTGTTTTTTTTCTTCTTTTTGGGATTTTCTTCATTTCTTCTGTAAAAAATTTACATTTTAAATTATCACATAATAAAATTGACTTTTGTGGTGTGTACAGTTCTTTGAATTTTGACTTTTATATGGAATGGGCAAGCCCCATGATCACCCTCAGGATACTAAAGTTTTGACACTCAACAGCTTATGCTCTGTGCTGCTCCTTTACACTCATCTCTCCACCTTCCCTGTCCCCAGCAACCACTGACAGTTCTTCATCACTGTAGTCTGTTTAAGAATGTGTTTGTAACTTGCAGACCTTCTTTTTTTCAGTATCATGCCAATTCGTCTAAGTTTTTGCACATACTATGGTATAATTAATAAGTAAAAATAAATCTTATGTAATAAAATAACAGTTATTGAAGGTGTATCTTTTTTATGCTATTCTTAATTTTTTTAATTGGTTTTCTCCATTTACATTTGTGTTTCATATTTTGTGGTTTTAAAACTTTACCATTGTGTCTTAATTGCAGGTGATTTTGCAGTTCTTCTTAAGGCAGGCATGACTGTAAAGCAAGCCATTGTATACAACCTCCTCTCTGCCATGATGGCTTACATAGGCATGCTCATAGGCACCGCTGTTGGTCAGTATGCCAACAACATCACACTCTGGATCTTTGCAATTACTGCAGGCATGTTCCTCTATGTAGCCTTGGTGGATATGGTAAGAATTTTTTTTTTTTTTTTTGGTACTAAAACTGAAAGTAGAATACAGCTTTCAAAAATGGGAGAAATCTTTAGAAGTGGTTTAAAGCTGAACTGTTTTTAAAAATATTACCCATTTTAGGGCCAGGCACAGTAGCTCACACCCGTAATCCTAGCACTCAGGGAGGCTGAGGTGGGTGGATTGCTTGAGCTCAGGGAGAGCAGCCTGAGGCAAGAGGGTCCCTTGAACCCAGGCCTTTGATGTTGCTATGAGCTATGACACCATGGCACATATATACGTAACCCATTTTAAAGATGTGATATTGTAAATAATGTAGTGGAAAATAGTTAAGTAGGAGGATTTCTTTTATGGAAACTAGCTGAGATGCTGAAAATTAATAATCAAATAATGTTACTTGAATAATCATTAATGATATTTGGAGAGATACTGAGTGATTATACACTTTGAAGATTTTGCAGTACTGGAGTGGAAGTGTTTTATTTTTGTTGTTAACAAAAATAATTTATTGAGCTTTATGACAAACAAGTAGGAAAGTATCTGTTTAGGTAAGCCAAGATTTCTACAGGAGATCGTGTCTGTTCCTTGGATGTATATAATTTATTTTTAAATCTAAACATTAACAATTTTATTTTAATTTTACCTTAATACCTCAAATACGTTAGTGTACTTACAGAACTAACAATTTAGTTAGTTTTTGGTTTTGGTCTTTTTAGCTAGATAACTACATTTACTGTTTTTCCTGTGAACATCATCACATAGTCTCATTTCAAAATTACAAAGCTTAAGCTTGGAATCACAGAAATGATGCCTGTTTATTGTAGAAAGTTTAGACAACATAAATAAAAAGAAGAAATAAAACATGTTTATATTCTGTTACCTGGAGGTAGCCGTTACTGCCCACCCTCCAACCTCCAAAATCTCTTTTCCTGTTCTCGCCCTCAGCTGGTAACCTTGCTTCTTGTTTCCTCGGGGGCACTGAAGCGATCAAGACACCGTCCACCAGTTCCCATCCCTACTTGTATACACCTTGCTGTATCTGTGCCTTTTTACTTTCTTTCCATGTTCCTAACTAAGGCTACCTACTTCAAACTATTCCCTAGAACTTATCCTCTCTTGCTGACTCTCTTAAATTCTTTTTCTTGCATCATTTTTCCCCTCTCTGCTGGATCATTCCTATCAACATAAAAACCTTCTATTACTTCTCTCTTCTTAAAAAGGTAGGAGAGAGAGATCTCTCTTACCTCCACTTTCCCTTTTAGCTATCACCCTATTGCTACTCTCTTACCAAATCTTTTTTTTTTTTTTTTTTTTTTTTTAAGAGACAGGGTCTCCTCTGTTGCCCAGGCATGAGTGCAGTGGCACGATCACAGCTCTCTGCAACCTTGAACTCCTGGGTTGAAGCAATCCTCCTGCTCAGCCTCTGCACAATGTTTATCTTTTAGTATTTTTCTAAGTCTAATCTTATCAGCTTTTCTCTCTGTCTTGCCAGAAGTGCTTTTGTCAAATTTATCATTGATCACAACATTGCTTAGTCTTCATTTTCTTGTCACAGCAGCAGCATTTGACTGCTGATCGTTCTCTCCTCTTGGAAGTGCTTTTTTGTCAGTAGGTGTAACTCCATTCCTCTGGTTGCTCAAAAAGCCTGGGTGTCACCTTTTGTCTCCATTTTTTCTGCCCTCCCCACATCCAGCCTATCTTAAGCCCTATCCCACCCAGTACCCTCATCTAAGCCACCATCCTCTTTCTCTCTGAGCTGCTCTCCTGCTTCTACCCTTGACCTGACATCCAGCTCAGCCAGAGGATCCTTTCAGAGATGAGATCATGCCACTTGTATGCTTCAGACCCTTGATCCTTCAGTGGCTTTCCACCTCATTTACAGTAAAAGCCTCAAGGTTTTTACTTTGACTGATAGGACTTTTCATCATCAGTGAACATTTTCACTCCCTTCTCCTCTTAATTTTCCCAACATTTCCTATCTCCTCCCATCCTCACCCCATGAGACACACTCTGCTGTGGCTGTGGCTCTGCCTGACCACTCTTCATATAATGCCTTTCCTACAGACACTGTCACTGCTGGCTCCTTCACTTCCATGAGGCATCCTGTTTTAATGTCATACCCACACCTCCACCACATTCCATATCCTCTACCCCTGCTTTACCTTTCTCTCTTTTTTTGCACTTGTATCTCAATCTGTTAAATAAAATACCAGATATTTTCTTAACATATCAAATTCTTTGTCTTCCCCACTGGGATGTTAGCTCTGGGAAGGCAGGCATTTTTTTCTTATTTCGAGTACTAATGGAAATGTAGTTCACAATTTGTGTTGAATGAAGAATGAATGAACTAAATTCTTGTACTGAGAAGTTAGAGGTGTGAAAGACAGAGTCTTCATTTACAGTAAGGATTTATAGTTCAATGAAGAAAAGTAGCCAATAATTGAAATCTTTTGATATGTAAGTTCTGACATTTAAAGTTTGCGAACTCATCCTAGAAAAAGTGCAAAAAGTGCTGCGTATCTCATTGCTGAATATCACTATGGTCACCAGATGGCCAAGGGGAGTACTTCAGAGATGACCAGTGACAAGCAGCAATGAAATATGTAGCACTTTTTTCTAGGACAAGTTCACAAACTTAATTTTCTGACTTAATATGTCATAATAGAGTGGTGCACCATCTTTGTGACACTACAGAGAAGCTGACTTAAAAACTGGAGAAGAGAATTAGGGAATTTTTTTGTAATAGGATATCTGAGCAGAATCTTAAAAGAATGAAGTTTAGTAGAGGCAAAAGGAAAATGATTATTAGCATCATTCCTTTGACATGCTTGTGACTGTATTCTGAGGAAATAACCTAAAATGACAATTACTGATAAAACAAGCAGGTAAACAAAAACAAGACCTTACTAATGCATTCTTTTCAGTAGCATTTATAATGTCACAATTATATTGGGAATGGTCTCTAAATGTTCAAGAAAAAGGAGATGAACTGTCCACATACATTTTTTAAGATTTTAATGACACCAGTATTATGTTTTTTTTTTTTTTTTAATGCTAAGTAGAAAAATAATGGACTAAAAATTATATCCATATTGTCATCAGGTATATTGGCCAGATTATACTGGGGAGGGTTAAAAAGTTTAAGTTTAAAATTATACTGGGGAGGGTTAAAAAGTTTAATGATCACATTTTTGTTTTAGAAAGACCACTTTGGCTGTAGGAAGGAAGGTTTTTATTGATTTTTAAGGCCATTCAATAAGATATCAGCAGTATCAGAGGTTTTAGTTTGAGTCACCTATAAGATATACTGGTAGAAGTATCTGGTTTAGGGGATGTGGCCAGTGCTATTTCAACCAATATGGAAACATTTTTGTTTTCTTTCTTTTTTTTTTTTTCTTTTTCTTTCCCTTTTCCTTTTTCTTTCTTTTTCTCCTTCTTTTCTCTTTTATCCTCCCCTCCCATATTCTTCATAGGGCCTTGCTCTATTGCCCGGGCTAGAGTACACTAGCATCATCATAGCTCATAAAAACCTCCAACTCCTGGACTTAAGTGACCCTTTTGGCCTCAGCCTTCTGAGTAGCTGGGACTACGGTTGTACACCACAACATTGAGTTGATTATTAAAAATTTTTTCATAGAGATGGTATATTACTGTTACCAGCAAAATCCTGACTTTAAGCAATCCACCCAACTCAACCTCCCAAAGGTCAGCCTCCCAATTCCCATTAGTCCATTTGACAAAATAATTTAGTATAAGGTTTAGAGAAGAAAATAGCCTTTATTAGCCAATATACACCACTTGCATAGATTTTTAGACAGAATATCTGACTAGGATGAAGAAATTCTTAAAGGGCCCTTAGGGAATTGTTAAATCTACTGTACCACTGTCAGAACACAGTGGTTGGATTAAGTGTACTTATTATTTGATAATGAATAAAGATGTTTCTTCCCAGGCAGGAAGAATTATGAATTAAGAATTATGTAACTAACACTTCATTTCTCCTTTTTAAACCCAAAAGCACAACGGTACTATTTGGAGTAAAATGTAGTGTCTAAATGAGTAGCATATCAGTGTCATCTTTCTGTAGATACTGATTGCCATCTTGAATTACATTTGCAGAAAAGTGAAAGCAAAAATTAGAAGTAGCAATTCTTTCATGGTTTTGACTAGGTTTGGGTGGGAAGAATTAATGCTTATAGTAATGCAAATGTATTTCTTCCAAAAATCTTAGTTAAATAAATATTTAATTTTCATTTATTGATTCTGTTGAATTCTATTGATTCTGATTGAATCTATTGATTGTTCTTAAATACAATAGTATAAACTTCTCAAAGTACTGCACCTCTACAGATAATGACAATCTTCCAATTTTTAAAATTTTATCAATACTGGCTGGTCCCGGTGGCTAACACCTATGATTCTAGCATTCTGGGAGGCCAAGGGAGGTGGATTGGTTGAACGTAAGAGTTCCAGACTAGCCTGAGCTAGAACGAGACCCCGGCTCTAAAAATAGCCAGATGTTGTGGCAGGCACCTATAGTCCCAGCTGCTCAGGAGGCTGAAGCAAGGAGATCGCTTGAGTCCAAGAGTCTCAGGTTGCTGTGAGGTATGATGTAATGGTACTGTACCAAGTGTGACAAAGTGAGACTCTGTCTCAAAAAAAAAGAGAAAATTATCAATATTAAAAGAATAGAGTACACTGTGAGAGCAGTGTGCATGACTTGGCACTAGTTAATGCTGAATAGCTTTGTTAGGTTATTCTCTTTGTCTGTTATTGGAAAGAAAGCATTGGCTTAAGGGTATAGATAGGCCAGTTTGGGACTCTCTTCAAGTGTCATGCACAATGGGAAATGAGAATTTCATATGGAAAGAGGCAAAGAAGTGATACAATTTTGAATTAGTTTTATTTCCTGAAAGATTCTTCCTTTTCTCAGTGAGTTTAAGATATGTTAATAAATGTGGGAATTGTGATGATCTTTTCTGAAAGTTTTATTGGTAATAGTAAATTGTCTTCTATTTTAGCATAAAGTAAAATGTCAGAATTGATAAGGTCAGAGAATAGTAACTGGAAAATGACTAAAGCATGTATTTTGAATGTTTTGGGGAGGGCGATGAGGAGGGAACAGAGTATTTAATTAATAGCAAAGAACATAAAATTTCTTTAATATTTGACTAAAATATGTCTTATGCATAGCCTTGTATTCAATAAAATAATTATTTTTGCTCCAGCTTCCAGAAATGCTGCATGGTGATGGTGACAATGAAGAACATGGCTTTTGTCCAGTGGGACAGTTCATTCTTCAGAATTTAGGATTGCTGTTTGGCTTTGCCATCATGCTGGTGATTGCCCTGTATGAAGACAAAATTGTGTTTGACATCCAGTTTTGACCATTCCTAGTAATCGCCGCCAATTGCAAGAATGTTCCCATGCAGCTTTGCATCTGCTCCTTGTACTGTATGCACATTGCTCAAAGAAAAGTCAGTGGCTTGCACTGCTTACAAGTTGCATAGATTTGAGCCTAACCACAAAAGACTGGTGCTCAGTACTGTTTTCCCTGCATGAAAGGGTCTTTTAAAAATATAAAACTTGTGATAAAGGGAGGAGAAGATGGGACTCCTTGAACTAATGTTGATGTAGGTTTGATTAAGACTTTTAAAAAAATAATCATATAAAACACTAAAGTAGTCTCTTTATTAGTAGGAACTTCTGTGGCTATGCAGAAATAGAAATTGAACCAAAAAAAATCATTTAAACCTTAAAAATATTTTAAATGGACTTTGGGCAGACATTTTTGTGTGTGCTGAGAATGAATTATAGTGCCCTTTAATTCCCCTATGTATATACATATGGTGATAGGGATCAACTTGACACGATTTTGAAACTACATAAAGTAGACTAGAACTAGAGGAAAGCTCAGGCTGCATTAGAGTATGATTTAGCATTGGGAAAAGCCCTTATTCTTGAATCTAGAGTTACTATTTTTGTATATATTTGCATAGTGTTTAAACTTGTAGCCTAAACTACTGAAATTTGTGATTGTATGTTTATGTGAGCTTCAGTTTAATGAAAGATTCATAATGGTTCTTTGTATTATTATAATACTTGGTGTTTGGGTTTTTTGTTTTTTTTTTTCCTTTGTTTTTGTTTAGGGTTTTGGGGGGGAGAGGCGGGGTCAAGCATGCGGTCAAAATGTCTTTTTTTTTTTTTTTTTTTTTTAATTGTAACCCTCATATCAAAGAAATCAACCCAAATGTGGTCTTAATAGATTTTCTTACTTTAACTGTACCAACTAGTTAATTAGGAAATTTAAGTTCTGGGTGTTCACACTGGTTTACCAGTTTGGCGTTAGCACCAAGAGCATTTGCTGTGACTGACAGAAAGGCGGTAACGCAGAAAATCCAAGTTTACCATGTGGATAATCTGTACATGTAGTGTCAAAACAGTTAACTAGAGTAAACTCCCTTGATACTGTGGTCATCATGGTACCAAGTGACTTGGAAGATACATTTAAATGACTAAGCTGGAATCACTTGATCATTTTGTGCCAAGATATGCTTTTGGTGCCTGGCAAGGATTAGTCTCTTTTTTAGGTGCCCTGTTTTCCTACCATAGTTGTGAATGATTCGTGAGAAGTGCAAGCTGTGTTTATCCTGAATTTTGACTTAATAATTTGTAGTATTAGTCATATGCATGTAGCTTTCTCTTTGTATCTTTCTTGTGCCATAGGTCTTCATTTATGCCAGGTGAACTGTATTCGAACTGTGTGCAGCTAGCTTTGTTTTAATCTGCTTGTAGCTGCTTCAAAAATCTTGTTCAAATATAGAAGAGCCAAACTCTTTTCCATTCCATTTAAAATATTTCATTTAGTTGTCCTCTTTTCTCCTGTTGCTTTCCTCTTACTCTAT